>JARHVA010000192.1:3097500-3145000 GCA_037957365.1 Torreya grandis | reverse complement strand
CTGCCAAAGTCACTTCTTCAATTAGCACCAATTGGACAACTGCACACTCATTCCTTGCTTGTCGCTTTGTCCATTTATCCTATCTAACTCATTTGGCCCCTGGGGTGAACATCTTGGTGGGTCACTACATTTTGAGCTCCTTTCCATGGCCATTGCTTCCTTTATTTGAAAAAAAATGGTTATTCTATTTCACTAAATTTGACATCTATGCGGCTGTCATGTCTTTGAATATCAACGGATATTTCACCCTCTTAAAATTGATAGCCTCTCAAACATCATTACTTGAGAACCAATGGCTCTTTCATCCTACTAATCTTGATAGCTTCTAGGACATTGTCGGGTCCATGTGGCATCATTATCGGATCCCTTGTCAGTCTTTGCTTTGTATTTCCCTAGACTTTTGTCTATGGACAATTTCCTATGGACAAAAAGTCTGTAGAAATTCTGCTGGGGCTTTTGACTTAGCATTTGAAATGGCCTAAATTCCTTCAAACCTTTTGTCTGAAGGAATTCCTTCGGGAAAAAAGTCTGAAGGAATTTGGACTTAGTCAAATTTCAAACCAAAAATGAATCCTTGAACTAAACTTTGAACCTGATTTTCCTTTTGAAGTGTCGGCCCTCCACTAGGGCATTTGACTTAGACTTCCCCTTCAGCCAAAGGGCACTCCTTTGAACCAAACCCATTGAACCAAAAAATGGTTCAATAATTCAAGGTTTAACCATTATGCGTCGATGAGCCCTGAAGGCCAATGAACTATTTGCATTAAACTGAATCCGTTGAACTTTTGATGTTGAACCTTTTGGTGTTGACCTGAACCTGTTAAACCAAAATTTGGTTCAATGGTTCAAGGTTCAACCATTGCACACTGATGAGCCCTTGAATAGAAACTGATGAAATTTCAGCTTGAACCAAGCAAAGAAACACTAGCATGAACTTGTGCACCCTGAAACAACTGTCTTCGAATAGTGAAGAAGGAAGGTGAACAATTTTGGCCTGTGGATAAAAATTTGGTCAATAGATGGTGACTCACAGGGGAAGCATGCTTGCTATGCTTAAAGACTAGCTGCCTAAAAAATCCATTGGGCATGGAGTTAGATAGTAACCTTGAGAACTAGCAATAGCTCTACTAAAACTTAGAACTAGTCATGCAAATCCACCTCCAAGGAAAAGAAAGCACACGCAAGACTAAGAAAACTACTACTTTGTGCAATAGCACTTAGAGAAAATAAGAAAGAAAACAAGGGAAAATATGTACAAGTGAACCCAAAAATCAGTGGCAATACTTTAGATGTATCCCATTAACTAGGATATGCAGTTCTTTGCCATCTAACCTAGAAAGTTGGAATGCATTATGTTGCTTGCACTGAGTGATCATGTAAGGACCGCTCCATAGGGCATCGAATTTTGCATGTTTTTTAGGCTTAACTCGATCTTCATCCCATTTTAGGACAATGTCTCCTTTAGAGAAATCTCTTGACAAAGATTTCTTATCGAAATGCCTTTTTACTTGCTATTGGTGACTGGTCATGGAAGCCATAGCCCAATCCCTTACCTCTTAGAGTTCCATTAGCTCACACAACCTAACCTCCAGGCTACTTCCTTCCTCAAACTATAGTTGGTGGGAGAGATCCAATGCTATCAATTCAAGCGAGATGGGAAGCCTAGCTTCCCTTCCATACATGAGCGTATATGGAGAATTTTTGATTGCTCTTTTTGGAGTAATTCAGTTGGCCCATAGAGCTGTCTTTAGCTTGGCATGCCAAGTTCTCTAATTGTCCTCCATAGTCCTCTTTATGATTCTGATCAGATTTTTTTTTGGTGGACTCAACCAGCCCATTCCCTTATGGATAATAATTTGATGAAGTGCTGAGATATATGCCATACTTTAGCACCCATTCACTAGTTTTGGTTCCCAAAAAAGCCAAGGCATTATCTGAGATTATGGTGGCTGGGACCCCAAATCTTGTTACCAGGTCCTCATAGAACTCCAAGATTGTGCTTTCATTCACCTCTTTTAGAGCGATGGCCTCCACCCACCTTGTGAAATAATCTGTAGTAGTCAGGACCCATTTGTGCCTAGCACTAGAGGGAGGATTGATCATCCCTATGAAGTCCAAGCCCCACTGCATGAATGGTTGCTCAACTTGAATGGGCTATAGAGGCATGGTAGCTAATCACTATTTTCCATCAAAAAGTGCACACTTCTGGCACTTTCTTACCCAGGCATGGGTGTCCTTGAAAAGAGTAGGCCAAAAATAGCCAGCCCTCATTATCCTTGCTATCATAGCTCTAGGGGTGAAATGACCACCTGCTGGCCCATCATGGAACTCAGCCAATATCTTATCAGCCTAGTTTGGGTCAATGCACCTTAAGAAGACCCCAGAGAAATCCCTTCTAAACAATACTTCATCAACTAGAACATAAGGAAGAGACTAGAGTTTAAAATACCTTCTTTTGGTCTTATCAAGACCCTATGGACACTCACTTGTGAGAAGGAAATGCCTCATGTCCAACGTCTAATCCTTTATGACAGTTGGTTCTCCTACAATGGCTACATCATGGATTAACAAGCTATCTTTCCTCTCTTGCTTTAAGTCTACAGCTAGCTATTTGCATAGGCATCTTCCCCTCACCAACTTGGCGATCTTAATGTTTATGTCATACTCCATCACTTTGGTGATCCACCCTACCCTTTTCTCATTCAAATCTCAATTGGTCAA
Organism: Torreya grandis; assembly: GCA_037957365.1. Lineage (NCBI taxonomy): Eukaryota > Viridiplantae > Streptophyta > Pinopsida > Cupressales > Taxaceae > Torreya > Torreya grandis. The sequence continues at coordinate 3,142,279 of JARHVA010000192.1, read as the reverse complement.
GAAATCCTTGATGCCAGGATGTGGGACCATAAGGTGAATCCCACTGTTAGACAACATATGCCTAAATTTCTTCAAGCTCCACACTATTGCTAGGAGTTGCTTTTCAACATACGTGTACCTAACTTTGAAGTCCTCTAACCCTTGGCTGAAGAAATTAAGTGGCTGCTCAAGGTCATCACTATTAGCTTAGATAAGCATGGCAGATATCACCTCCTCATTGCTGAAAGTATAGAGGTTGAAGTCCTTGCTGAAGTTTGGGCTGATCAAAGTGGGAGCCTGGGTTATAGCCTACTTGATGGCCTCAAAGCTATCTTTCCTTTGAGTTGTCCATTTGAAATCCCCACCCTTTTTTAGCATAGGGGTGAATGGCTTGACTATCTATGCAAAATTTAGAATGAATCTTTGAATGAAATTGATCTTGCCAAAGAAACTCTGCAAACTTTTCTTATGCTTTGGTAGGGACTTCTCCAAGATAGAGTGAACTCTCTTGGGGTCAATAGACAAACCCTCTTTGGACACAATGTGGCTAAAGAGTTTCCCCTCATGAACAGTGAACACACACTTCTTTGGATTAAGAGAGATGCCAAATTCCTTGCACCTTTCAAAAATCTAACTGAGGAGTTCTATGTGTTGGCTTGCTTTCTTGGAGAATACCATTACAACATCGAGGTACACTAGCATGTTGTTATTTATCAAGCCATCAAAAGCCATGTCCATGGCTCGCTAAAAGGTAGCACCAGCATTGGATAGCCCAAAAGGCATCTTCTTGTAGGCAAACATTCCCCATTTAGTAGTGAAGGCTATTTTGTGTTGGTCACAGCCTTACACTAGAATCTGATTATACCCTGAATAACCATCCAGGAGGGAGAAACACTCACTACTAGTTACATTCTAGAGGATCTACTCTATGCTCAGGAGGGGATAATGATCTTTTAAAGAGACTTTATTAAGGTCTCTAAAATTGACACATAACTTGATCTCCCCATTTTTCTTTGTAACAAGAACAAGGTTGGCTAGCCATGAGGAATGTTTGATTGGAAATATAATTTTGGACTCAATCAATTTGGCCAATTCCCTCTGCATGAGGGGCTCAATTGTAGGATTGACAGGCCTTTGCTTTTGTGTGACTAGCCTGGTGCTTCTTCTAATTCAATGGTGTGTTGGGTAAGCCTTGGGTCGAAGCCCTTCAAGTCAGTGTAATCTCAAGCAAAGATATCAGAGAATTCTTGACACAATAGAATGAAAGCTCACCTTTCTTAAAATGTATAGAACTTCCCAAGCACAAGCAGTTTGTCTTTGAAAATTTCAACCCTTTCATAATTCTCCTCTTTGGTTGTGATATAGGCCTTGTCATTTCTTAACTGGTCATCTCTATTGAAAATGATTTCAAGCATGACCAAACCTTTAGGGAGTTTATTGTTCTTCAACTGAACAATCTGATTGCCATATTGCTGCTACAATTTTGCCTAGTTGTGTGTTGTGAACTCAGCTTCTTCTTGTAGGAAGAAAGCTATCTGCTAGTCACTTTCAAAAACTTGCCAATTTGCAATGTTGTCTGGGATTAAAGGCCGAACCACCACTTTCAAGTGGCACAAACCACTGTCTTAGCTTATTTCCCTTGAAACATCAAACTGAGCACCAATTGCTGCCAGCCTATCTGCTTGTTTATTTTGCTCTCTAGGAATGGAGATGATGTTAAAAGCAAGGAAATCCTCCACCAAGTCCTAGACTCTATTCTTGTAAGACTTCAACAAGGATTTCTTTGTTAGATTTTAGCCTTTCACCTGATTTACAATTAGCTCACTATCTCCCAAGACTTGTAACTCCTTAATCCCTCTTTTTCTTGCCCATTCAAGGCCATGGATCAAAGAATCATATTCTACAAAATTATTTGTGCAAGAGAATTGGAAATAGAAAGCTAAAAAGTACCTTTCCTTCGAAGGGGAAACCAACATCACCCCACCACTAGCACCTATTTTACTTTTGGAACCATCAAAATATAGCTACCATAGGCCAAGGTCTTATTTGCTTTCCTTCATTAAATTTGGCATGAAGGCATCCTCTTCATGCATGCAATAGACTCCAAGGTCTACCTCCTCTATGAATTTGTATGGGTCATGTTCAAAGTTATCATTTCCCCACTCATCCAAGAGTAAGCCTGTGACTCTTTCAAGAGTAGAGGACAGAGATTGGCCTGTCTAAGACTCTTCTAGGTTGATGATGGTGGAACTGACATTTTCTGCCTTGGGCGAATATGGCTCTAGGTGGTCCTTATAAAGTGGCTCAGACTCAATTTTCACCTTGGTCCCATACTTGGTTCTGAAAACTAGATATGACCAATTCACTGCCAGATAACCACTTATCTTTGATGTGAAGTCCCTGGACAAGCATATTGTGAAATACGAAGGAACATCCGCTACCACTATATCATGGGAAATTGAGAAGGTTGGGCAAGCATGCAATGTCAAGACTAAACCCTTCATAATCCCAACTATTTTTGCAGGTGTCCCATCTAGCTATCGAACTCCTTTGTTCATTTCTTCATACTTCAATCCCATCTTATCAACAATGTACTTAGGCATTACTAAGGTGTTGACCTCACTGTCAATTATATAATTATGTACCAAGAAATCCCCAATAACCAAGGATACATAGAAAGGGGGAGTTTTCTCTTCCTTCTTTACCTATTCTGAAGTGGAAGGCTACCCATTTATCATCAAGACATTATCAGTGTTTGCCGGGATAGTTTGACAATCCAGCTCATGCAATTCCTTTCTCAACATGTCTTTTTGGCCTAAAAGAGACAATGAATCCCATAAACAAATATTCATATGCAACTTCTTCATCTAGTCTACTATATTGATTTGAGGGCTGCCTCCCTTCAAGTTTTCTTGAGGATTGATTCCAAGCTGAACTACAGGCTAGGGGGCTGAAGGTAAAGACAACTACCAAAAATTTGGGGCCTTTTGACTTGTGTGTGATGGAGGAGGTGCTGCTGCTACCTGAGTGGTAGCCTAGGCTTCTCCCATTTCCCTTCTCTTAAACCTTGTGTTGGCTGCAACATAATCAGCCTAATTATCTATAACGCCACATAATTCACTGAATAAAATTCCCCTTCCAAATGATTCATCAAGGTAAAATTAGGCTGAGCCTGATTATTGCTCGTGTTGGGTTGCATTGAAGGCTCAAAGATCTGGGATTGAATGGCTATTTGGTTGTTTACATTCTAAAAATAGTTCATCATCTCATTTGTGTAGATAGCCTGTTCTTGACCATATCCCATGGTCGAACAACTTGGCTGCTCTTGCACTAAATTATTCTAAACAGGCACCATGGCCTTAGATGATGAAGAGGGACCAGTGTTGTAATTTTGAAATGGCCTAGTTGTAGTGAGCTGCCTCTGACCTTGGTTATAATTTTGAAAGGGGGTCTAGGGGCTTGACCATATTACTGGTATCCTTGATTTGGTTTGTTATTTTGAGCTTGCTACCTTTTAAGGGCAACAAGTTCATTTGACATGCTTTGCAATAGGTTTTTAACCTCATGAAGCTCATTAGATAGAACAACAGCTGGCTTCTCGATGGTAGGCAGGGGAGCAATTATTGGAGCAATAGTTTGAATTGGGGGCAACAATTCTAGGAAATTGGCATGTGAGGTCTAGGGGCTATTTTCCTAGCTTGAACAAAGTAATTTTTGGCTGCTATGGTAATGTCATAAGCAACTAGTAGTATATGTCCCCCCATAGATTGGATCATCACAACAATATCACTATTTAACGCCTTTAAATAGTACAAGAAAGCATAGTTGGGAGTCAGCCTTACCAGGATGGGAATTCTATCCCAAGTCTTTTGAAACCATGTGTTGAAGTCTTGCATATACTCGTGTGGAGCTCTCTTTATGGTCGTTAGCTACTCAGCAAGCAAGAGGCCATCACTCTTTTCCCCAAAATGATCTATCAACTGAGTGCCCAATTCATTCCATGAATGTATTGAATTTACAGGTAAGGTGTTGTACCAATCAAGATCTTTGCCTTTTAGAGACAAAGCTAGCAGTCTGATGGCAATGTTTTCTTCTGTCATATTGTGAATATTGCAAAGGTTGGCAATATTCCTAATATGCTCAATGGCTGTAATAGGTCCCACTCTATTGAAAGAAGTACATTCTTGAGAGCTATTCCTAGAATTGGATCGTAGCGTGGGAGATTAAAGGGACTATCACCATGAAAAGCCACAAAAGGCAATGCCATGGCTGTGATTGGCTATAATTGAGGTTCTGTTACAACTATGTTTCTTATAACAGGCCTAGGAGGATTGATTGTTGGATAAGGATGGGTCCTCTCAAATTGTAGTCTTTTAGTGAGTTTAAAGGCAACTCAATGAAATCAAAAGGGACCCCTTTTGAAGCTGACCTTGTGGTGACTTTAGCCATAGAAGATTAAGAAACTAGTTTTGAAAATATAGAATTGAAGCTCTTACCAGTGGAGTCACTAGATGCTAAAAATTTAATTCGTTGTATTAGGACCAACATCAATCCTGAACTTCACTGAGTTATCAAACTGTGTGTCCCACTAAGTGTGCCAAAACTGTTGGCATGGGAAAGTGCACCTAGTGGCAAGAAAATAGGTTCCTACCTTCTCCTTACAACATGGAAACTCCTCTCTCACCTGTGAGATGGTGAAGTAGGAGAGGAGAGTCTCTAGATAAGGGCTAGCTCCCTTTGATGTATCATGTTTGTTTCAGCAAGTGCAAATACATACAGGCATAGATATATATATAGCTATATAAACTAGGGGAGATGAAAAGGGAGGAAAATATAGGAAAACAAACTACTCTAAGGAGGTGATACACCAAATCAAGATGACCTTCTCACACCCACTCTCAAAATCAGACAGACACACTTATATGCTTCACCCTTGACAGAAGAAACAATCTGCAAATTTGACAGGGAGGTAAAAATGAAAGATACAAAAAGGGAGGTTCACCAAAGGTGTTGTGAGAAGCACTGTGTAGATGATCCCCTCTATTCTGCACTCCAAAAATAGAACTCTTCTCTTATCAGTTGTAGATGGTGCCTTGAAGATAACTGGTGCATTGGTGTTGAACTTGTGATAGCATCAAAGATAATGACTAGACACAAATCAACACTTAGGACACACAAAATATCTATCCAAGAAGAGGTAAAAATTGTGTTTATAGATTCAAGTGGAAATTTCAGCAGGGCTGTGCCTTGTAAAATTGTGAAAAGATGATTACAAATGAACAAGTCCACAATATATATGAGAAGCCAAGAGGCCTATTTGGCACTCCTTTTACAAGTGGCATACGTGTCCTTTCATAAAAGAACAAGTTACTCAAAATATTAATGAGCTACTCATTTTACTTGCTCGAGAACTACATTTCTTGCTTGGGTGACTTACACAGTTTGCCTTCTCATTTAATGTAAATGGAGAAATGATTGCACTGCTGGTTGCTATCATTCCAAATGATCAATTCACTGGCACTATCTCACCTGCCACAGTGACTTCTTTAATTAGTGCCAGTTGGACAACTGCACACTCATTCCTTGCTTGTCACTTTGTCCATTTGTCCTATCTGACTCATTCAACCCCTAGTCACTGCATTTTGAGCTCCTTTCCATGGCCATCACTTCCTTCATTTGAAAACAAATGGTTATTTTATTTCACTAAATTTGACGTCTCTGCAGCCGTCATGTCTTTGAATATCAACGGATATTTCACCCTCTTGAAATTGATGGCCTCTCAAACATCATTACTTCAATGGCTCTTTCATCCTATTAATCTTGATGGCTTCTGGGATGTCATCGGGTCCATGTGGCATCATTATCAGATCCCTTGTCGGCCTTTGCTTTGTATTTCCATAGACTTTTGTCTGTGGACAATTTCTCATAGACAAAAAGTCTGCAAAAATTTTGTTGGGGCTTTTGAATTAGCATTTGAAATGGCCTAAAATCCTTTAGACTTTTTTTCTGAAGGAATTCCTTTAGGCAAAAAGTCTTAAGGAATTTGGACTTAGTCAAATTTCAAACTGAAAATGATTCCTTGAACTAAACTTTGAACCCGATTCTCCTTTTGAAGCACTGGTCCTCTACTAGGGCATTTGACTTGGACTTCCCCTTCAGCCAAAGGGCACTCCTTTGAACCAAACCCATTGAACCAAAAATTAGTTCAATGGTTCAAGGTTCAACCATTGTGTGCTGATGAGCCCTGAAGGCCGATGAACTATTTGCATTGAACCGAATTCATTAAACTTTTGACGTTGAACCTTTTGGCATTGAACTGAACCCGTTGAACCAAAATTTGGTTCAATGGTTCAAGGTTCAACCATTGCATGCCGATGAGCCCTTGAACATAAACCGATGAACTTTTGGCTTAAACCAAGCAAAGAAACACTGGCATGAACTTGTGCACCCTGAAATAATTGTCTTCGAATAGCGAAGAAGGAAGGTGAATAATTTTGGCCTGTAGATAAAAAAACTGGTCAACAACACACACACATAATAATTGAGTTGTCACAATTCTAGTTATTCCATATGTGTATCCTATTTAGTTGAAGTCATTACCTCTAAAACCTCCCACATAACCTATTATATAACTTGTACAACTTCATTCTATGTGAAAAGTTGAGAGAGATAATTGATATTTATTGAAGAGTAATAATTTATTATACATTATATCTAAGGTTTATTTAGGTTCTAAAATATACATTACCTAGTATGTCAAATTATTTTTCTTAATTTCTAATCATTTCTTAATTTTGAAGCAAGTAAAAAACTAGTAAAAGGGGTGTGTAAATGAATACCTAGTAAAAGTGCATGCATGATCCAGACAGTGATGGGAACTCCTTTTGGCTTTGGAAGGAATAACCTACAGATAAGAAAGACACTAGAAAAAGGGGTTGTTAGCAAAATAGTTGAGTGGAATCCCTAGCATGACCTAGATACAAGAAGCATATGGTTGCTAGGAGGATGTCAATCCATTATTGATAATAATTAAGTTGATATTGATGAAAAGAAATAAATAATTAAATTAAATAATATGAAAGTAAAGGCATGCAAGAGGAAAATGAAATGCTTATTTAATTAAAATGACTAAATGTAGCATAAGTAGGTCAATACTCATCCTAAGATAGTTGGGGTCAAGTTTAAAAAATCAAAGAAGTCTTTGTGAATAGGCACAAACATAGAAAATAGGGTTTGGTTGGGGTTAAGAGGATGAAAATAAATTACTATTATTTTATACCATAGTGACCATAAATGGTTGGGTAAACCATCGATGGTTGGCTTGACCATCAGTGGTTGGTTAACCATTGATAGTTGAGGTGACCATCAATGGTTGGGCTAATCATCGATGGTTACATGTATGTTTTTATAAATGATCAAGAAGGGAATTGTATATTGGATATATGGTCAGGTAGGGATTTGAATATGGGTTTGGTCAAAGGTGGGAAGCTGGGAGATAAGTCTAATCAGGTCAAGAAAGTTAGAAATGAAATCAAAATAAAGAAATAAGTACAAAATTACCTATAACTTGTTAGATTGTTGATTATATAAGTCTAGAGAAATTTGGCTAGAATGATAGTACTTGGGCCTCGAGAGAAACTTCGATAGAGGTTAAGATCTCCATTGTTACTACTTGATTACTAAAGGAAGGATGGATACCTATGTGTAATAATATTTTATATTTTGGACGTGGATCCTTATTCACCTCCTAATCTTCTCCTTTTATAAGATGAAGTTGCTAATTGGGTAGGAGAATAAAGTTGTTATTTATGATGCTTTAAAGCTTGTTAGCATTGCAAAAGGGAAGTTATTAAATTATGCCATGCTTATCTCATACATAACTAGTAGTGGATTTAAAATAGGTTGATGACCTAACTGTTGATGATTAGGTTAACCATCAACAGTTAGGTTGACTATCAACAATAAAATGTCTAGGGTAATTTGGTCAAGAAAGGGGTGTTTTAAAATTTTGAGTTAAAGGTGTTAAGTTAGTGTTTTGATAGGTTTAAGTTAGTAAATGAGTTTATTTAGCTGGGTGGTTAACTAGACTTGAGGTTAGATGAGGCTTAAGGCACTTCAAAATCTAAACTATCATGTGTAGTTTTTGAGTGTCTACATTTTGCCCCTTTTTGTTATCCAACTTTGATTTAACAAGTAGAAAAAAATGAATAGATTATTGGTTATGGTCTTATTTTCCCAAGTATGGGAGGAGGTGTTTCCCCTCAAACTAAGAGTTGATAAAGTAAAAATGAAATTAGATCAAGGTTTGATAAGTGGTAGATGGTGAGTCATGAGGTAGGTGACAAAATGGGTTAAAAATTTGAGATGCAAACACATGCCCAAAATGTGACTAGGTGAGATAGTGAAGATCATGCAAAGACTAAAGTTTCCAATGTTGGTAAAGATAAGGTTGGTTTTAGAGGGAATTATGATAGAGGTAATTGGTCCATAGCATTAGTCATAGTTGATCAGGTCATGCCTATCAAGTTTACTAGATAGGGTTAATGTTGGTTATGATTATCTGAGGTAAGAAGTGATCCCTTAAACAACACAAATGGCTAGGTCATACATGAGGTGGTATGAATTGAAAAAAGTTCAACATGGCAAGATTGGTTAGTGTAGTCAAAATGACCAATGCAAGTTCATCACAAAACATATAAATAGTTTAGGTCTAAATAGCCAAAGTTAAGGTGGATGCAGTCAAATAGATTTGGTTGGAGAAGGGTACTCTCTAGAAGTTCAAGTTCTAGTTGAGGTGGGGATTAGTTGATCTCCCAAAAGTTTAACACCCAGTTGGTGTGTTGTAAATTTTTTGAAAAGGTTGGGGAAACTTATTCATCGATGGTCAAGGATTTTCCCCAAGTTTGACCATTGATGGTCAACCTGATCTTTAATAGTCAAGGAAAACCCTAAAAAGATAGAAAATAAAAAATAAAAATTGAAAATAATTTTCACCATTTGATAATTGGTGAGTGGTGCTTTGGATTTTTGTGAATTATTAGTTTGTATTTGAGCTTATTGAGGTGGAGTTGATTGAGGGGTTGATCAAGTATTCAGGTTTGACTAAGAGTTAACTTGATGGTGGGTAGATGAGGGCATGATTAAGTGATAAGATGAGGGCTTTAACCACATCATCAATCATAAAATGAAGTAGGTATTCTGAAATTGATAGTATATTTGAATTTGTTGGGATAAAGTTACATTTAAGTAGGTTGAATTAGTGGGGTAGGGGTTTGAAAACTATATTAGGCCATGATGCCCTAGGTTTAGGTGTTTGTTGATTGTAGAATTTTTTTAGGGAAATGGAGATTTCAAGGGTGTGTTAGGAGTGTAATGGGTCATGGAATAATGTTAGGTAGTTAAGTTAATGAATTGAGGTGTGTTTGTTGAGTTTTATAGGGTCTAGGGTTTGAGGATTACACCATCAGTGGTCACACATAGTGACTATCAGTGGCTTGACCTGACTATCAATAATCAAACCCAGGGGTAAGAGGATCCTAAGGGACTATCAATGGTTTAATAAACAATCAATGGTCAAAGGGTGTGGGGATTTGGGTAACTAAAAAGTTGCAATGTGGTTAAATTTTGAAGTTGGTAAAAGTTTATTTATTTTTATAAAGTAGGTTTTAAAGCTTGTGTTAAATGTTAAAGTGTGAAATTTTCTATATAGTTTGTCAAATTGTTAAAATGTTTGTAAGGGTATGTTTTGTTTAAATTTTTGTAAAGTGGTAAATTAGAGGAATTTGTTAAAGTGGGATAAAGGTTGAAAAAGTTAGGTAAAGTTTGTAAAGGGTGTTGAAGGGGCTACATATTGTAAGAGGTGCTTATAGGGGTGTTTAAGAAGGTCAATCAAAGGCTAGATAGGATGATGGGCTAGTGGGTAGAGATGAGATAATAAAAGTATTTAGATATGTTAGGGTTGGTTGTGGCTTGTTGGAGTACTAGAGGTGATATGGTAAATACAATGTGCTTAGTTGGAATAGTTTGAAAAAGGGTAGGTAGAGGTTGGTACTAAGATCAATTATGGAAAACTAAGGGGGAATGTTAATTTGATTATTTTATAGGCATGTGACCAAATTTAGATAAGGGGTTGAGTCTCTAAGATCTTTTCCAAGGTTTGTGATGCAATGATGTTTGATGAGTGAAAACACATGGAAGAGGTGGGCCTAGGGTCCATGAGACATTATCAGCACCTACCACAAGATGTGGCTATGATCGTGGTCCTCATTGAGAGATGGGACCCAACCATGAACACTTTTGTGTTGCCTAACAAAGAGATGACCATCCTCCTGAAGGATTTGATTAGGATTACATGGATACCCATCTAGGGGGAGATGATTTATCACATAGAGAGTGAGGAGAGGGATTACCACATGGATCTGATATATGGAGTGGATCAGGTTTAGGCCATGTATCATATATGTGGTATTTGTTATGGGTAACTATACCAAAGGGCCCCAAGGGATAAATACTTATTAATGATGATGATGATGATGGTTGTGTCCTACTTCATGCTACCTAATTTGAGTAGTGGTTAATTTCCATACCTATTACTAGGGGTGCTAGTGGAGATGCTTCTAAGGAGGACTATGTTTAGGTGGGCCCCAATGTTATTAGTGTAGATCTATAGAGAGCTTTGGGCCTTCAGAGCATGTAATTGATATGGGATTAGTGTTAGGTTCATGATCTATTACTAGGCATATGAGCATATTTGGATGGTGAGACCATTAGGGCTACCATGGGATGGCTTTCCACTAGTAGACTATAGAGTTAGATTCTTATGATGGTGAGGAGACTATGCATTAACAAGGGTATGTGGTACCACTAAGGACATAGAGTGGTTTAGGGATGTTTTTGAGGGTTTGGTGGTGGAAAAAATAGTGTGGAGGTCATATGTGAGCTGGCCAAGGTGGGTAGGGTATAGCTACCACACACTTTCATTTAGATCTGGTACTGGATATATGAGAGATAAGATGGTGAGACTGAGCTTATCCCATTAAAAAAAATTTAGAGGTAGTTTGGCCTTGTACAAGGGATCCCACTAGATTTATTGAGATACAAGAGGGAGGATGCAAATTTATTGCTCCCAAAGTTGTAACCATAAGAAGTTTTAGATCATGAGGAACTACTGGTGAGAGCTATGATATATGATGTAGGTATTACAGATGGTTATGCAGTGTGGTACCAAACTTGATATGTAGTAGATGATTTTGGATGGGGTGATGGGGGTTAGCAGCCCATGGATGTTGATCCTATTTGAGAACTGGCATAGGATGGATAGGCAGTAGTGGCACTAGTAGTGACACAAGCCCAAATTACTAACTTATATGGATAGGTGGCCACCTTACAGGGTCATATTATCATTTTACAAGGTTAGGTGGTGATGTTGACTAGAGAGTGAGATCAAACAAGGATATCTCTTAGGTTAGTGACACAAGAGAGAGATTCACTAAGATAGAGGGTAGGAGTGGTGGTAACACTAGTAAGGGCACTAAAGGAGGACTTGATACAATTCCTATGACATGATATTTAGCTACCATTAAGGAGTTGAGATATTTTGAGGTGATAGTGATAGAGAAACTACCATTGGAGATGAGGTATGAAGAGTATAGGACTAGCTTGGTAGGTGGTCCATCTATAGCTACTCCAAGATTGTGGGCCTCTATAGTGGGTCAAGTAGGGAGATCAAGGGGATCACCACAAAATGGTAGTATAAGTGAAAGTGTAGGTGATAGTGGTTCCCCAAGGGCCTAATATGGGAGATTATAAGATGTATATGTTTTTGAGTTTGATTCTGGCTTGCATGCTAATTATGGGAGAAGTATATATAAGAGAGATTTATGTATACATGATTATATGTATTATTTTATTGTTTGATATGACTTGATGATTATTTTATAAAATTGAGATGTTTATCATGTTTTATAGATATTATTGACCCTATAATGATGATGTGATGATTATTTTTGTTCATGAGATGATATATGGATTGATGGTTTAATCCTTAACATAGGCATGTGATGATGTTTTTTGATGTTCATGTTTTTGGCATTTTATGTACATGATTATGGATGAGTTTTGATGATGGTCATGTAATGATATTTTTTATGACATGATTATGGATATGTAATAGATGATGTGATTAGGATATGGGTAATGTTGTGCATAGATGTTTATGCTTTGTTCATTGGATGGTTTTGATTATTGTCATATAATGATGTTGTTTATGATATTATTATGGATATGTGATAGATGATGGTATATATGATGTATATATGATCATGTTAAATAAAATGAAAACATATTTTATAAATGTGACATGGTTTTTATTTTTTTATATATGATGTGATGGATAATGTTATGTTGTATATGGTAAATGGTAGATGACATGGTTCATGTTATTCATTGATATGATGTAGTTTGTAGATAGTATTATGGTTATGTGATTATGGTTATGAATATGGTTTATTTATGGTTCATTAGTTTTGATGTTTATGAATGTGCATAGTGTATTTTTGATATGAGGAAATGGTAGGATGTTCATGCCCTATGCTCGATAAGGTGATATGTGGATTTTTATTTTAGGCATATGATGACATGTTAATGGATAATATGGTTTTTTTTGTGTTTTGATAGATATGATGTTGAATATTATGGATGATTTATGTGATGATGAGATAAGGGAATCAAAATGTGCTTGTAATTTTGAATTTAATATATTGATAATTTTTTTGTTATTATATTGTAGATGATGTGTTTGCTCATGGTCATGATCATGGATAGCATGGTTTGGATTGTGGTTTTGGATGACATGATTTATGATATGAGTGATGATGTGATTGATGTTTGGGTGTATAAATAGGATATGGTTCATAATGTTGTGATATTTATGGATTAGTGTTTTAATTTAATGTTTTGAATGTTTGGATATGATATGGATTAATGGATTAATGTTGGGATGAAAATGATGTTGAATATTTGGATATGATATGTGATATTGAGATATAATGAAGACACATAAAGTAAGTGTAGATAGAAAACTAAATGGGGAAAGGGATAAGAATTATGAGACACATGTTTACATGAACTCATAATGATAGGGTAAGAAAAAGGCATGAAGTGTTCATTGATAAACGCCTAACAAAACCAAAGTTGGATGTGAGATAATGAAAATAAGCCTTTAGAATTCTTTGCATGAGCATCTTTTGATTGAAAACGAAGTTATCATGATCACTTTGTGTCAAGTAAGCTCATAGTACCTTCATTTTAGAGAGTTTAAGAAGGGAAATTAGGTGAAAGGTAGATGGTTTAATGGGAAATGGGTAATATGGTAACATAATGTGGGTTAGCTTGCTACTTATATAGGTGACCAAAGAACTGTAATAGATAATTCCATGCCTTAATATAATGTGTATAATGATTGATGTGGGAAGTCTACTAATGCCATATATAAAATCTGATTGTGGCTTACTTGATTTGATTTGGACATAGGGTTGTTTGTTGTTTTTGTTTCTTTGATAGATTAGTGAAGTTGATCGATGTGGGAAGATTCAAATGATTGTTTTGACAAACTTAACTTATCCATATTTCAAGGGAGTGGTCTAAAGTTGGATTTTTATAGCTATCCTTTAAGGGAGTAGTCTATGATGTTAGAGATATGGACCCAAGTGATATATTGGTATCTTAATTTGATTTTGAATGCTAGGTTTAGACATGGATAACTCTATTTAGGCTTAAAGGTCTACTTTTATGGAGGCAAGACCTTTATCATAAAAGGTTAATGATAGATGAATGAAAGTGGTTTAAGAGACAACTGATCATAGGATTCTATCTAATTAAAGATGAAAAGTATCCATGAGAACCATGCCATGGATAGAACCATGGTATCCATGCTTAGGATTTGGATATAACTGTTGATGCTGAAGATTGCACCCAGTGGCAGGAAAATAGGTTCCTGCCCTCTCCCCACAACATGGAAACTCCTCTCTCACCTGTGGGATGGCGAAGCAGGAGAGGAGAGTCTCTAGGTATGGGCTAGTTTCCTCTAATGTATCTTGTTTGTTTCAGGCAGTGTAAAGATATAGATATATTGATATAATAGGGGGGAATGAAAAGGGAGAAGAAAATGCATGAAAATAAACAGCCTACTCTAAAAGAGGTGATACACCAAAATAAAGGTTGATCTTCCACATCCACTCTTAGAATCAAGAAAAATGCAAATATACTCTACACATCTAGCAGAAGAATCAGGCTGCTAAGACTAACAGGGAGGCTATAATGGAAGATACATAATAGGGGTTTACCAAGGTGCTATGGAATGCACACTTGTAAGCAACTTCCTCTATTCTATCCTTCTCAAATATTGCTCTTCTCCTTTCAACTGCAGGAATGGCCCTTGTAGATGACTAGTCTATTAGCATTAACCTATGAAAGCATTGAAAATAATGACTAAACACAAATAATACTCATGACATTCACAGCAAATCTATCCAAGATGGAGGCAAAAGACTGTATTTTATTGATTCAGGTGGAGAAATTTCAGAGCTGTGCTCTTTACAAAATTGGAGAAGATCCTTAAAAATGACCAAGTCTACGTATTTATATGGAAAGAGCCAAGAGGAGTCAAGGGGAAGCTTGAGTCTCCATTGGGAAGAGGGAGAATACTGTAGATGACATCATAAGTCTGATGGGACCATGCTTGTTGCCTCGTTTTATGTGATAGTCTGCTCCTCTAGTGGCTGGGCGGGCCTTTTCCTGTGTTCTACTGGTCTTTTTTGCTGCTTGATGTTGTGGGCAGCAAATTTGCCACCCATTACTATGGACTGCATGTGGCAATTTTGCCGACGTTCACTAATTTGGCTGCTAAACATGGTAATTTTGCCAATGTCGGCCGAGTAGGCTACCGAGCGTGGCAATTTTGCCAATGTCAGTCGAGTTCACAGCCTTTCTTTTCTCTGCTTGTGTTGTAAGTGGCAAATTTTCCACTGACTACATCTATTTACGATCTCATTTTACCCACCGGTGTTGTGGGTGGCAATTTTGCCGCCCGCTACATTGTTCTTGTAAATGTTTGCCCTCTTTTTTGCCTTAGTGTTAAACACCCCAGTTTTTTTTGTCTCTTCTTTTGTGAACATTTGAAGACTCTGCCTTTTGCTACTATGAATGCCAACGAACAAGGCTAATGAGCCAATGCTTTGAAATAGAGCTATTGAACTCTGAAGGTGGACCTTGTAACCCGAAATTAATTGGCCATGCAAAGCAGGTGTAGGAGGTGACTAAGATTTTGCTAGAGGAGCAAAATTGGGTCAACAAATTGGCAACTCATAGGGTAAGGATGCCTGCTATGCTTAGAACCTAGCTGCCTTACATTCCATTGGGTGTGGAGTCAAATGGTGACTTTAAAGAGAGTTCAAAATAGCTTTGATAATTCCATAATCAAATACACAAAATTTACCCCCAAACGAAGGGAAACACACAAGGATAAAAAACAACTAACTATGCAAACTGCACTTAGGGAAAATAGGAAAAACAACAAAGGAAACTATGTACAGCTGAACCAAAAAATTAGTGGCAATGCTTTAGATGTATCCCGTTGACTGGGATACACAGTTCTTTGTTGTCCAACCTGAAGAGCTAGAATGTGTTATGCTACTTGCACAGAGTAATCATGTAAGGACCACTCTAGAGGGCATCAAATTTTGCATGTTTTCTAGGCTTAGCTCTGTCTTCATCCCATTTTAAGACAATGTCTCCTTCAGTGAAATTTTTTGACGAAGATTTCTTGTCAAAATGTCTTTTTATCTACTATTGGTGACTGATCATAGAGACCATGGCCTGATTCCTTACTTCTTGGAGCTCCATTAGTTTGCATAATCTAACCTCCATGCTGCTTCCTTCTTCTAACTATAGTTGATGGGTGAGATCTAATGATGGCAGTTCAAGTGAGATGGGAAGCCTTACTTCCCTTCCATACACAAGTGTATATGGATAATTTTTGGTTACTCTCTTCGAAGTGATTCGATCAGGCCATAGAGCTGTCTTCAGCTTGGCATGCTAAGTTCTCTAATTTTCTTCCATGGTCCTCTTTATAATCTTGATCAAATTTTTGTTAGTGGACTCAGCCAGCCCATTCCCCTGTGGGTAGTAATTTGATGAAGTGCTGAGGTATATACCATACCTTAGTGCCCATTCACTAGTTTTGGTTCCCAAAAAAGCCAAGGCATTGTCTGAAATTATAGTGGTTGGAACCCCAAAACGTGTCACTAAGTCCTCATAGAAATCTAGGACTGCGCTTTCATTCACTTCCTTCAAAGCAATGGCTTCCACCCTCCTGGTGAAATAGTCCATAGCAGTCAGGACCCACTTGTGTTTGGCACTGGAGGGAGGATTGATCATCCCTATGAAATCTAGGCCCCACTGCATGAATGGCTATTTAACTTGAATGGGTTGTAGGGGCATGGCAGCCAATCACTGCTTTCCATCAAAAAGTGCACACCTTTGGCACTTCCTTACCTAGGCATAGGTATCCTTAAAAAGAGTGGGCCATAAATAGCCAGCTCTCATTATTTTTGTTGCTATGGTCTTAGGGGCGAAATGGCTGCCTGTTGGCCCATCGTGAAACTCAACCAATACCTTGTCAGTCTAGCTGGGGTCAATGCATCTCAAGAGAACCCCAGAGAGATCCTTCCTAAATAATATCCCATTGATCAAAACATAAGGAAGGGACTGAAGTTTAAAATACCTTCTTCAAGCCCTATCAAGACCCTATGGATATTCGCCCATAAGAAGGAAGTGCCTCATGTCCAGTGTCTAATCTCTTGTGATAGCTGGTTCTTGTGCAGTGGTTGTGTCACAGATCAACAAGCTATCTTCACCTTTTTGCCTCAAATCTATGGCTAGTTGTTCACACAGGCCCTTCCTCTCACCAACATGGCAATTTTGATGTCTATGTCATACTCCATTACCTTGGTGATCCATCTTGCTCTTTTCTCATTTAAGTCTCAATTGGTCAAGAAATCCTTGAAACCAAGATGTGGAACCATGAGATGGATCCTACTGTTTGACAACATATATCTAAATTTCTTCAGGCTACGCACTACTACCAGGACTTGCTTCTCTATGTAGGTGTACCTGATTTCAAAGTCCTCTAACCCTTGGCTGAAGAAGGTGAGTGGTTGCTCAAGGTCATCACTGTTTGCTTGAGTAAGCATAGTAGATATTACTTCTCCATTGCTGAAGGTATAGAGATTGAGGTCTTTATTGAAGTCAGGGCTGATTAGAGTGGGAGCCTGGGTTAAAGCCTGCTTGATGGCTTCAAAGCTATCTTTTCTTGGCACTGTCCACTTGAATTCTTCACCCTTCCTCAGCATAGAGGCCAGGGGTTTAACTATCTTAGCAAAATTTGGAATGAACCTCTGAATGAAATTTATCTAGCCAAAGAAACTTTGTAGGCCTTTCTTGTGCTTTGATAGGGACATCTCCATAATGGAGCAGACTCTCTCAGGGTCAATAGACAAACCTTCTTTGGACACAATGTGACCAAGAAGTTTCCCCTCATGAACAACAAATACACATTTCTTTGGATTTAGGGAGATGCCAAATTCCCTACACCTTTCAAAAATCTACCTAAGGTGTTCCATGTGCTGGCCTGCCTCCTTGGAGACAACTGCTATATCATCGAGGTACACCAGCACGTTCTTATTTATCAAACCACTAAAAGCCATGTCCATGGCTCGCTGGAAGGTAGCACCAGCATTGGATAGCCCGAAAGGCATCTTTTGATAAGCGAACATTCCCCATTTAGTGGTGAAGGCTATTTTGTATTGGTTGCAGCCCCGCACCAGAATTTGATTATATCTTGAATAACCATCTAGGAGGGAGAAATGTTTGGAACCAGTTACCTTTTGGAGGATCTACTCCATGTTCAAGAGGGGATATGATCCTTTAAAGAGACTTTATTAAGGTCTCTAAAGTCGATGCACAGCCTGATTTCCCCATTTTTCTTTCTAACTGGAACCAAATTAGCCAACCATGAGGAATGTTTGATTGAAAATATAATTCTAAACTCAATCAACTTAACCAATTATTTATGCATAAGGAGCTCGATCATCAGATTAATAGGCCTCTATTTTTGTGTGACTGGTTTTACACCTTCCTCTAATTTGATGGTGTGTTGGGCGAGCCTTGGGTCGAAGCCCCTTAGGTCACTAAAATTCTAGGTGAAGACGTTAGCGAACTCCTGACACAGCAGAATGAAAGCTTGCCTTTCTTGAAATGTGTATACCTTACCAAGCACCAGCAACTTGTCCTTAAAGATTTCAACTTTTTCATAATTCTCCTCTTTGGTAGTGATGCATACTTTGTCATCTCTTAGTTGGTCTTCTCCATTGAAAATACTTTCCAGTGTGACCAGACCCTTAGGGAGTTTATTGTTCTTCAATTGGATGATCTGATTTCCATATTGCTGCTGCAATTTCGCTTGATTATGGGCTACAAACTCAGCTTTTTCTTGTAGGAAGAGAGCTATCTGCTGGTCACTTTCAAAGACCTACCAATTTGTAACATTGTCTAGAATTGAAGGCTGAACCACCACTTTTAAATGGTACAAACCACAATCCCTGCTTATCTCTTTTGAAACATCAAATTGGGCACCAACAATTGCCAGCCTATCAGCCTGCTTATTCTATTCCCTGGGAATTGAGGTAATGTTAAGAGCAAGGAAATCCTCCATCAAGTCCCAGACTCTGTGCTTGTAAGACTTCAGTAAGGAGTTCTTGGTCAGGTTTAGGCCTCTTATTTGGTTCACTATTAGTTCACTGTCCCCTAAGATTTGCAACTTCCTAATCCCTCTCTTTCTTGCCCACTCAAGTCCATGAATCAAAGACTCATATTCTGCAACATTACATGTGCAAGAGAAATGGAAATGAAAAGCCAAAAAGTACCTTTCTTTAGAAGGGGAAACTAACATTGCCCCACCACCAGCACCCAGTTTACTTCTGAAACCATCAAAGTACAGCTACCACAAGCCAAGGTCTTCTTTATTTTCTTTCATTATATTGGGCATGACAGTGCCTTCTTCATGCAAGCAATAGACACCAAGGTCTGCTTCCTCAATAAACTTATAAGGATCGTGCTCAAAGTTATCACTTCCCCACTCATCCAAGAGTAGATTTGTGACTCCTTCAAGAGTAAAAGATGAAGATTTGTCTATCTGAGACTCTTATGGATTGATGATAGTGTAACTGACATTCACTTCCTTGGGTGAATAGGGCTCTAGGTGGTCCTTGTAGAGTGGCTCAGATTCAATTTTCACTTTGGTCCTGTACTTGGTTCTAAAAACTAGATATGACTAGTTCACTGCTATATAGCCACCTATCTTAGATGTAAAGTCCCTTGACAAATAGATCGCAAAATATGGAGGAACATCCGCTACCACTATATCATGGGGGATTGAGAAAGTCAGGCAGGCATGTAATGTTAAACTCAATCCTTTCAGGATTTTGACTATCTTTGCAGGCGTCCCATCTAGTTTCAAGATTCTTTTGTTCATTACTTCATACTTTAATCCCATCTTATCAGCAATGCACTTAGGCATTACTGAAGTGTTGGCCCCACTATCGATTATGCAATTATGTACTAAGAAATCCCCTATGATCAAAGATACATAAAAAGGGGGAGTTTTTTCTTCTTTCTTTACCTGATCTGAAGCAAAAGGCTGCCCATTCATCATCAAGATGTTATTAGTGCCAGTTGGGATAGCCTGTCGATCTAGTTCATGCAATTCTTTCTTCAATACCTCTTTTTGTCTTAGAAGGGACAATGAATCCCATAGAGAAATGTTCACATGCAATTTCTTCATTTGATCAACTATATTAATTTGGGGGATAATTCCCTTCATGCTTTCCTTTGGGCTGATCCTGCCTGGAGCTGTAGACTAAGGAGTTGGAGGTGCAGACGGTTGATCAGAAATTGGGGCCCTTTAAAAAGGGTGTGGTGGAGGATTTGTTGCTACTACCTGAAGGGAAGTCTACACTTCTCCAACTACTCTTCTTTTAAATCTCGTGTTGGCTACAATGCAATTAGCCTAATTGCCTACAATGCCCCCATGATTAATTGCACAGAGCTCACCCTCTTCGTGATTTATCAGGGTAGAATCCGACTGAGTTTGATTGTTACTTGTGCTGGGTTGAGCTGGAAACTCAAGAAATTGGGAATGATCAGCAACCTAGTTTTCTAAATTCTAGAAGAAATTCATCATCTCATTCGTATGGACAGCTTGCTCTTGACCATGTCCCATGGTTGAACAGCTAGGCTATTCCTGTACAAGGTTATTCTAAGTAGGCACCATAGCTTTAGATGATGAAGAGGGGCCTAAGTTATAATTTTGATAAGGCTTGGTCTGAGTGAGCTAACCTTGTCCCTGATTATAGCCTTGAAAAGGGCTCCTAGGTGCTTGACCATAATGTTGATAACCTGGATTTGGCTTGTTATTTTGAGCTTGTTGCCTCTTAAGGGCTACAAGTTCATTTGACATATTTTGCAATAGGATTTTTACCTCATGTAGTTCATTTGACGAAACAGTAGCTGGCTTTTCAATGGTGGGCAAGGGAGCAATTGTGGGAACAACGGTCTATATAGGGGGCAACATTTCTGGGAAAAGTGGCATGTTGGGCCTAAGAGCGATCTTTTCAGCTTGTACCAAGCGATTTTCGGCTACTATGGCAATGTCGTAAGCAACTGGCAGTATGTGCCCTCCCATAGATTGGATCATAATAGCAATATTGCTTTTCAATGCTTTTAAATAGTACATGAAAGTGTAGCTAGGAGTCGGCCTTACTAGGATAGGAATTCTATCCCAAGTCTTTTAAAAATACATGTTGAAGTCCTGCATGTACTCATGTGGAGCTCTCTTTATAGTCATTAGCTGCTCCGTAAGAGAGAGGCCATCACTTTTTTCCCAAAAACAATCAGTCAAATGGGTGCCCAATTCGTTCCAAGAATGTATAGAATTCATAGGCAAGGTGCCGTACCAATCAAGAGCCTTCCCTTTCAGAGACAAGGCAGCAGTTTGATGGCAATGTTTTCTTCTGTTATATTGTGAATATTGTAAAGGTTGGCAATATTCTTGATATGCTCAACAACTATAATAGGTCCCACTCCATCAAAAGAGGGCACATTTTTTAGAGCTATTTTGGGAATCGAATCATAGCGTGGGAGGTTTAAAGGGCTCTCACCGTGGAAAGCTGCAAAAGGTAATGCCATGGCCAGAATAGGTTGTAACTATGGCTGAGTTGGGTTAGTGTTCTTAGCAACAAGTCTAGGAGGATTTACTAATGGATAAGGGTGAGTTCTTTCAAACTTGAGCCTTTTAGCAGAGTTAAAAGGTAGCTCAACAAATTCAAAAGGGACCCTTCCTGAAGTTGACCTTGTGGTAACCTTTGGCATAGAAGTTTAAGCGACTGGTCTTAAAATAAAGAATTGAGCTCTTACCAGTGGAGTTGCCAGATGCTAAAAATATTTGAAAAGACTATAGTAGGACCAACATCAATCCCATAAAACAACTACACTAGAAGCTAATAAAATTACAGTCCCACCGGGCGTGCCAAAATTGTTGACGTGCACGGTGTTGTATTGGTGGTTCCTTTACTGTAACAAGATCAACGAGTAACCCTGCAACTTTTTTGATTAAAAACTTGAGGTCCCACCAGGCATGCCAAAATTGTTGACGTTGGAGATTGCACCCAATGGCAGGAAAATAGGTTCCTGCCGTCTCCCCACAACATAGAAACTCCTCTCTTGCCTGTGGGATGATGAAGCAGGAGAGGAGAGTCTCTAGGTATGGGCTAGTTCCCTCTAATGTATCTTGTTTGTTTCAGGCAGTGCAAAGATATAGATATATGGATATACTAGGGGGGAATGAAAAGGGAGAAGAAAATGCATGAAAACAAATAGCCTACTCTAAAAGAGGTGATACACCAAAATAAAGGTTGATCTTCCACATCCACTCTCAAAATCAAGAAAAATGAAAATATACTCTACACATCTGGCAGAAGAATCAGGCTGCTAAGACTAACATGGAGGCTATAATGGAAGACACATAATAGGGGTTTACCAAGGTGCTATGGAATGCACACTTGTAAGCAACTTCCTCTATTCTGTCCTTCTCAAATATTGCTCTTCTCCTTTCAACTGCAGGAATGGCCCTTGTAGATGACTGGTCTATTGGCATTAAACTGTGAAAGCATTGAAAATAATGACTAAACATAAATAATACTCATGACATTCATAGCAAATCTATCCAAGATGGAGGCAAAAAACTGTATTTTATTGATTTAGGTAGAGAAATTTTAGAGCTGTGCTCTTTACAAAATTGGAGAAGATCCTTAAAAATGACCAAGTCTGCGTATTTATATGGAAAGAGCCAAGAGGAGTCAAGGGGCAGCTTGAGTCTCCATTGGGAAGAGGGAGAATACTATAGATGACATCATAAGTCTATTGGGACCATGCTTGTTGCCTCGTTTTGCATGCTAGTCTGCTCTTCTGGTAGCTGGGTGGGCCTTTTCCTAGTTCTGTGGGTCTTTTTTGCTGCCTAATGTTGTGGGTGGTGAATTTTCCACCTATTGCTGTGGACTACATGTGGTAATTTTGCCTACATTAATTGATTTGGCTACCGAGCTCAGCAATTTTGCTGACATCGGCCGAGTAGGCTACCGAGTGCGGCAATTTTGCCGACGTCGGCCGAGTAGGCTACCGAGCGTGGCAATTTTGCCAATGTCAGCTGAGTTTTCAGCCTTTCTTTTCTCCACTTGTGTTGTGAGTGGCAAATTTTTTGCTAACTGCATCTATTTATGGTCTCATTTTACCTGTCAGTGTTATGGGCGGCGATTTTGCCACCCGCTGCATTGTTCTTGTAAATGTATGCCCTCTTTTTTGCCTTAGTGTTAAATGCCCCAGTTTTTTTTCTCTCTTCTTTTGTGAATGTTTGAAGACTCTGCCTTTTGCTACTGTGAATGCCAATGAATTAGGCTGATGAGCCAATGCTTTGAAACAGAGCTGTTGAACCCTGAAGGTGGACCTTGCAACCCAAAATTAACTGGCCATGCAAAGCAGGTGTAGGAGGTGACCAAGATTTTGCCAGACGGGCAAAATTGGGTCAACAATAACTATGATAGATAATAATATGGTCTTATGTTGTAGTCAACTTTCCCCAAGATAAATAGGGATATGTAGGTGAAGCTAAAAATGTCATAAACTAGGGGATGAGTTTAAGTTAGACACAAAGGTGAGTTCAATCCTTATTTTAATAATAGAAAGGATGTAGATCCAAATCATTGAGAGTCTTAGGTTCTAGATTTCCTTTAAGAGAAGACAAATGATAATATCTTGATCCATACTTATGGGTTATTATGTAGGGTCCAAGCCAATTAAAATCAAACTTGCCTTTTTTTTCTTTTATCCATATTAGTTACATGTTAGTTTTCCTTAAGGATTAGGTCTCTGATATTGAATTCACACTCTTTCAAGTGTTTGTTTTATGTACACTTGATTCATTCTTGATAGACATGAATATGATTAAGTTTTGTGAGGTAATGTTTATCAAGTAGTTCAAGACATGTGAGTTATTCCTGATGATAATCACTCTCAGAAAGGATCTCATGTAAAGATATGAAAAGAGAAGGAATATAGACTTTGAGAGGAAATAGTGCATCTACTCTAAAGATGAGAGAGAAAGAGGTAATAACTACATAGGTTCAAATGGTAGTGTAATAGGCCCATAAAGTAAAATTGATATGCAAGCTCCAATCTCAACCTAAAGAATTGACTATTTTGGTTAACATTTTATTGAGGATTTTGTTAGAGGATTCCACCTATCTATTTTCTTGTAGATAATAGGGTAAGTAAAATCTTAACTTGATGCCAAAATCATCACAAATACCTTGGAATTTCTTATTTTTAGAGGATTTGACATTATGAGTGATGATATTATGGCCAACATCAAAATGGTAGATGATATGGTGATTGATGAAGTCAACAATCTTTTTGGCTTTGGTTGAGATAAGAGGAATGGATTCCACCCACTTGGTGAAATATTCAGTATCGGTAATGATGGATTGGTGTCATTGTGAAGAATGAGGATTTATTTCCCCAATAAGATTGAGACACCATTATGATAAGGGAAAATAGTATTTAGATACTTTAAGGCCATGGGCCAGTGTGAGATGTAAGTTAGTGTGATATTGACATTTGACACACTTTTGTACATATTTGTAATAGTCCTAATTAAGGGTGGGCCAATAATAGCCAAGGTGAAGGATATGTTTAGAGACAACTAGGCCAGTAAAGTGTCCCCCATAGATTCTATTATGTGTTTCCTTGATAGCGTGGGAAGCTTCTTGACTGTGTATACAATGAAGAAGGAGGTTGTCAAAGCCACGTTTATAAAGTATTTCCCTTAGTATGGTGTAATGAGAGGTACTCTAAATAAAGGATCTTTGTGCATTCCTTGATTTTGGAGGAATAATATTGAAGTTATGAAAGTTAAAAGTTTGGTTGTACCAAATGTCAGAAGGAGATGCTTCCACACTAAAAATGGTGGGAAGGTCATAACTGATATATGAGGGTGTGATAAAATTATGGATGGTGGTAAATAGTTTAGATTTGGTATGTTGAGATGGGATTTGGGAAATAAGGGAAGCCATCATGTCTATAAAACTATTGGTAAATCAAAGAACTGACTGGTTAAGGTAACGATCTAATGATGCTAAGATTAAAATTATGAGTTGTTTATATTTTAATAGGACACCATTTTTGCATTGATAAGATATATTGAATTTATTGATGATCAATTGAGATTTACTAAAGACACTGATGGTTTTAACCCCTTGGGTTAGAGTGGTTTGGAGACCTATGACCAGGGCTTCATACTCAGTTGCATTGTTGGTGCATTTGAATTCAAGTTTAAAGGAAAGGAGAAGAGGTTCACCATTAATGGGAATGAGAATAAATCTATCACCCCCATCATATTATCATTTAGATCCATCAAAAAACATGGTTATTTATTAGGTGGGTCCTTCTTAAGAAAGAGTTGTGATGGACTCATCTAGAAATGCCAATGGAAATGGTTGATTTTATGGTAGAGGAGCTTCAACCAATTTATCAATGATGACTTACCCTTTAATGGACTTTTTCTAAAGTAACTCAAGATCAAACTTAGTGAGAAGTATGATCTACTTAGACATACACTAGTTTTGGTATGGTTTAGAGTGCATGTAATTGAGTCAGTTGGTGTTGGTGATGACATAGGTTTTGTGATTAAGAAGATAGTGATGGATTTTGGAGGCCATAAAGACTAAGGTGAGGTGAATTTTCTCAAGATGAGTATACTGAGTCTCATATTCTATAAAATTGTGGCTAATATAATAAATATATTTCTCTTTTTTCTATTCATCATGATGAGTGAGCATTGCCCATAAGCAATGGTCTATGTTGGATATATAAAGGTAGAAGGGTTGGTCTTATCTATGAGGGATGAGGATAGGTGGAGAGGGAAAGTACTCCTTGATTGAATCAAAGGCTTGTTGACAGTCCTTAGTCCACTTAAAAGAGGTGTCTTTCTTGAGGAGATGGTGAAAGGGTTGACATCTATTTGATAATTGAGAGATGAAATGACAGATGGATTAGAATTTTCCCTACAAGATATGGAGTTGCCTAAGGTTAGTATAAGGAGTCATCTCCAAGATTACTCTAACTTTGGTAGGGTCTATTTTGATTCCTCAAAGAGAGATGATAAATCCAATAAGATTTCCAGATAGGACCCCAAAAATGCATTTCTTGGGGTTGAGACTACCATGATAATGGATTAGTCAATCAAAGATAATGGCTAGGTGATCTTCATAGTGTTTGGATTTCCCAAGTAAATCATCCACATAGTCCTCTACAAATTTATGGATGAGATCATGAAAAATTTAGGTCATGTCATGATGATAGGTTACTCCAACATTCTTTTAACCAAAAGGCATGACCCAGTAAGAAAAGGTTCCCCATAGGGTGATAAAGGAAGTTTTATATTGATTATTTAGGGTAATCAAGATCTAATTATATCTTGAAAAACTATCTATGAGAGATAACATTTCATGTCCAGTTGTAAGATCAATAATTTGGTCAATATTTGACAAACAAAAGTCATCCTTTGGGAAAATAAGGTTGGGGTCACAAAAATCAATGCAGAGGCAAAGTCCCCTTGTGGGCTTGGTGATGGGAATGATGCTAGAAACCCATTGTGGATAGTTGATGGGTTGGATGAAGTCGAAAAATAAGAGATGTTAATGTTCTTATTTAATAAGAAGGGATATGTGAGGATGGATCCTATGAAGATTTTACCATACTAGATTAACCTCAATATGGGTGATAATTTTTGAAGGGAAATAAAAAGGTCAATTCTAAGCATATCCTAATAGGACTAAGCAAATACTATCCTATGATCATAAAAGAAAGAAGGATAATCTTGTTGCTCCATAGAATTTAAGGATTGGCTAATTGTGATGGTATGGGGGTTATCTTGAGTACCCAATTTAACATCAATAATGGATTTATTTAACATGGTTGGTTCTCAAGAGAAAGGGATTTATGGATAGAAGAATCCCCTGCATTGAGGTAGGTAAGAATGGAATCATCATCCTGATGTTAGATGGTGTTGATGGTATGGGAATCTCTCTCTATCATTTCAAGATGGATGAGAGAAAGGGTTTTAGTTTGGTTGTCCTTTTCATAGGTTAATGGGCCTGAACTAATGGTATTGATAAAAAAGGTTAAATGGGATGATATCAAAGTCTTCAAACTTTTAGGGAGATGGGGTTGGTGAGGATAGAATATCCTCATCGATGGTGGTGATGGGTTTTGGTGAGGTGGGTTCTTATAGGGGTACAAACCCAATGCCAAATAACTCATGAGGTTTTTGGTTTTTGATTATGGGCAGCTTGTGAGGTCCTTGTTCATAAAGGCTAAGATGAAACCCCTTCCAAGCACACCTATAAAGGTAAGCTTTGGCAAAGGCTAGTTTTTTGAGAAAAGAGAAGTCAAAGGTGAATGGTTGGATGGATGAGATAGTGGTGGGAGTGAGAAGTGGATGATCAAGTCCCCCATAGATGAAATTTGTTTGATTATTAGGTATCTTGAAAGGGTTGATGGTTTTGATGTTGGGATCATAAGAAGGTTCATGTTTGAGGTTCTCATAGTCTTACAAAGTGGAAAAGCATCCAAGGCTAAAACATGATACTCCCCAAGGGAAATATTTAGAAACATTGATGCCAAGGGGTCCTCTATGGGAATTTGGAAAGAAGGGATAGATGAGTTAGTTTAAGCTTCATCACTATTGTAGGTGGTAGTGTTATAGGTTTTGATTGATGGTGAGGTAGTGTTATTAGTAGTTGGTGGTGATGTGGATGAGGAAGGAAGAAGAATGTCATTAGGCTGATATGTCATATTTTAAGAGGTAAAAGGAGTAGGGTTAGCTTTAATGGTAACAACTTGAACTTTGTGCTCAAATTTGACACATCGATGTAAGCTAGAAGGGATAACTCATGGCATAGATCTAAGGGCATTTGAGTAACACATTATATTTGAACTCACCCTCTATAATGTAAAATAATTCAAGAATGGTATAAGGTCCCAAATGAATATGGAGGATAACTATCCCCAAGGTTATGGCTTTAGTATCATTGAAGGAGTGAAGGACCATTGCACTTTCTAACATGATGTTCTTAAGAAGCTAAAGGTGGTCATAAGCGTGAGAGGAGATAATTTTGATGAAGAGGGGAGGATAGGGATCCTCAGTATGAATAGGAGGTATTTTAGAATCTTGAAATGTGATGAAGGCAGAAAGTTGGAGGGATCCAACAAAGGGTGCAAGAGGTTGAGGGTTATTTGTTCGAACCTATATAGATTATATAGCCTCTATCATTACCTAAGGATGGTGGGGCAAGGTGTTGATAAGTTCATAAAGGCTCATTTTCACTAGTGTCTAGTGAAGTTGTTTCAACAAGATATGTTGGATGGAATCAAAAGAGTTGGATGGAGAGGCTACCAAAATGGATACTTTGGGTTTTGGTGGTGGTATAGGTAAATGTGTAAGTGTTTGGGTTTGGTTATAAGGTTAAGGGGTTGAATGTTATGTATAAGGAATGGATACTTTATATTTTACCTTGTCCTTCTATTGGGCCCAAGATCAGGTAACCATATGAATATTGTAGATGGAGGGATTTTCCATGTTTGATGATTTCTTTAGTTCCTTCTCCTCACTCTTGGGGGAGAGTGAAGGAGTAGGTAATTTTTGGATAAGTTGACTTGGTGGTTAGATGAGAAATGAGGGTAAAATAGGTTCATCTAATAATAGATTATCCTCATCATATAGGCTATGAACAAGTGATTAGAGAGATTTGTAGTTTTCCATGTCATGTCTTGGTGCCCTATGGTATGCATAGATCAAGTTATAATTAAAATAAGAGGGTTTGGTATTGGAAGGGTATAATGGTTTGATAGGTAGTAAGATAATGGAATAAGTTTATAAAAACCTTTGTAGGATGGTTGAATAAGATTCATTTTAAGGTGTTGGAGGTGATGGGTTTATAGTTTTAGGGATGGGAGCCATCTTAGAAGAAATTTTCACCTTATAAGTTATAGGTGGTATAATGGTTTTAGTTGGTGATTGGGATTTCTTAGTTATGGTTGGCTTTAGGGTAAACGATTTGAGAGTGGAATATCTAGATGATGAAGTGTTGGATATAGGTGAGAAAGTGGAGGTAGATAGGTTAGTTAATAATGATGGATAATTATAAGGTTTGATGGGTGTAGGCATAGGTAGAGAAAAGGGGGGTGGTTTACTAGAGGAAGAATAGGTAATTGAGATGGTAGAAGGATGGGGTCCTAAAATATAAGGTAAGTAGGAAGGAGGTGGTATGGGTCTCATTCGAGGTAGAGGTTTGGGTAAACCTACCTTATTAATTGGTTTGGTTGTGGGACTATTTAGTGGACTAGATCGTGTTAAATCTAATTTCAAAGAGGGGTGAGTATGGCTAGGTTTGGGAAGAATTATTAGATTCTTTCTAGGTTTGGTAAGAGAGGTATAAGGAGATTTATCAATGTTAAATGGAGGTGGTTGGGATGGGTCACCTATGTTTTTTGAGGAAGAGGTGTTTGATGAAGAGGTAATAAAGGGTTTTAGGGTGGATTCAAGTGAGGTTGAGGATTTATATTTTTTTTGGTAAGGGAGCCCAAGATGATGCCAAAAGGTGGATCTATCAAATTTGGGTTGAGAAGTGAAATCTAGACTTTGGACTATCCTAAAAAAGGGATTGTAGATGTGTTTGGCTCCTTGGTCATTGGTTTCAAAGATTAAGCCCCTAGGTCGAGAAGAGGGAAAGGTGCCTCCATCCTTTCTTTTTATGGAAGGTTCCAAAATTGGTGGTTGGGTGGATGAGGCAACCTTCTCTTGTGGGATGGTTTCAAAAAATGGCATGGATGGTTATGTGATGGGGGAGGCAGGTATGGTATCCTCTAGTGAAGGAATAGATATGATTTTTTCCTTTTTTTGGGTGTCCAAATGAATGGAGGGTAGTTCTACCACTTCAAGGGGTGGAGTGGAGGAAGAATAAATGGTTAAATTAGAGGTCATCTCCTTTGGTATTTCCATCAAAGGAGAGGTAGATAAAGCTAAGGTTTCATCTAGTGAAGAGAGAAGGGTGGTTGATTCCTTCATTTAGGTTTTCAAAAGAATAGAAGGTGAGTCCACTACTTATGTGAGTGAAATGGAGGAATAATTAGTTTTGGTAATGGTATTATTAATAATGGGCTCACTAATAATAATTTTGATTTTATGTGCCTCATGAAAGTGAGATGATTTTTGTTTATTGTCATGGTGATGGGTAGAAGGGGCATGATTGGGAAAAGGTTTGCCAAAGATGTCAAGGGATTGATTAGGAGGTGCATTAGAATTATCAAATGAAAGTTATATACTATTAATTAATATTTGGACAAGACTTTTGAAGGTATTTCACCTACTAACATCATGTCCTATAGCTCAGTGAAAAGCATAATGGTCATTCTCATTGTACCAACCAAGACCAGGGTGAGAAGCATCAAATTATTGGGGCAGTTTGATAGGTGGAAGTTGTATGAGGTTAGCTTTGAGAAATTTGTCCAAAACTAAAGCATGAGACTCCCCTATGGGGGTATATTATTTTTGAGGATCTTATTTTTGGTTTTGGTTTTGTTGGTAGTAAGGGTTAGAGGAATTGGTTTGATGGGGTTGGTTGATAGATGGTGGTGGAGCATTTTTTAGGATAACTAAGTTTGTGGATGATTTTTCCTTGGTATTGGGATGGTTATTTTGGTTAGTGGTTTTTATGGAGGGAGGGTCATTAGATTTAAAGATAGAATTCTTATTTCATTGTTTCAATTTCCCTACATCAATGGCTCAATTTTCAAGTTTATGTACCATGGTGAATGCCTCATAAAAAAGTTCTAAAAGTTTGAACTTGAAAAGTGGGGAAAATATGTTTAGAACAACCCCAAGAGAATATCTCAATCAACTCAAGTTGGGTTAAGGAGAATTAAAAGTGGTTGATGAGACCTCTCCATCTAGCTACAAAATCAGTAATTGATTCATCATCAAATTGTCTAATAGAATAAAGGTCAGTAATAGAAACCTTTTTAGATATATTTAATGAGAAATATTCTAAAAATATTTAGACTAATTGGGAGAAGGAAAAAATGGATTGCATGGTGAGATCACTATACCAATCAAGGGCTATACTTGATAAAGACATGGGGAAGGTATGAAGGATGAGAGCATCATCACATGTGATCAAATAAAAAGAATGATGAAATGCTCTCAAATGTTGTTGGGGGTCTTCCTTACCTTAGAACTTGGAAAAATTGAGTAATTCCCATTGATGAGGATAATCATGGATAAGAATATAAGGATGGATGGGTTCATTAAATATTTTGTCATAGGATAAAAGATTATGAGACCTAGAGATAGATGACTCTAGGTTAGTCATTTTATCCATTAACATCTTGACCAAGTTTGTTTGAGGTTAGGAATATACATAATTAGGTGGTAAATTTTTTTGAGGTTGTGTGGTAGTAATGTATGGATAACTGATAGAGGGTGCTAAATAATCCACATATTGGTAAGTGATCATAAGAGGTTGGGATGGTGTCATATAAGGGTTGATTTAGATAAATAGTTGGGTGGAAGGTGCTATGTATCCTTGTGGGTTAGAAACATATAGGTAATATGTCATGGGTACTTATTGGGGGGATAATATGGGTTGGTTTAGAGGTATGTTTGAGTTGGTGGATGGTGGTATGGATGTAGATGGGGTTGGAGGTGGGAAAGTACTAGCTGGTTGTTGGTGGGTGGTAACTCTAGTTCTAATAGGTGGAAGTGTTTGAGGTATAGAAAGTACCAAACTCTGAAGTGGGGTGGAAATTGGTGGGTTGGTTAAACTAAGTGGAATGGTATAAATAGGGGTAGAATATAATCCCATAGTAAAAGGAGTATAGGTAATGAGAGGTAAAGTTGATCCAATGTTGGAGGTATTGGTTGGGGTATTAGGTGTTTGGTTGTTGGTTGGGATGTTGGATGGAGTTTATGGAGTGGTACTATATTGGATATTAGAAGAAGAAGAGGCTTGGGTGATCATGGGTTGGGTTGAGGTGGCACCCACCAAAAGATGGGGAGGCATACCATAAGGAGGATCCATGGAAGGAACCAAAGCAAGAGGGGTACAATTAGATAAGGTTTTAATGTAATGTTGAAGAACCATGAGGCTGTTATAAAGGAAGGCAATAAAATCCACATCACCTTTAACAAAAATCTAAAAATTGGTAAGAGGAGGATAAAAATGAGGGGAACCCTCAACATTAGAAGTAATGGAGGAAGAAGAAGAAAGTGGTTTTTGGTTGGTTTGATTCCTTATATATTGTCTAGTAAATACCATGAGAGGAAATAGGAGATAAAATGATGAAACTCACACCTCAAACAAATAACAAGCAAAATAAAAGAACTCAAAGTAATTCAAACATACACTGCAACTGAATTTAAACTTAGGGTCCTTTTTAGATCATTTTTGGCTTATGCCTTAAAAAGTGTGAAAAATAAATCTGGCTTGCAAATCAAGTACTAAAGATAAAATCTAAGGTTAGTTTTAGGTTATGTTTAGGTGCTCAAGAGAGAAATCTATATTGAACTTCAGTATGTGGCTTGGTATTGGGGCCTACCCCCTCACTTCACAGACCATAGTGATAAGGGTGTTGGGTGCTTAGCCAAAATATACTAAATTTTAGAGTTTATACTCAACTAAAGAGCTAAGTTTGTTCTACCCTTGGTAATGATCTCTAAGAAGGATTATCGGGAAAGGGTAAGGTTTACCGCTAGGTGATCAAATCCTAGTTGAGCCTTGTCTCAAGTATGTTTTGATGTGTTGATTGATTATGTGGTTTGGATAAGTGAGTGATAAAAAGAGTGAAAACTATGATTAATTACTTTGCATTTAATTTATTAGATGAACTAAAACAAGCAAGCAATTAATGTATGCAAAAGATTTATTTTAACCCAAAAGAAATTTTAGATTTCATTAAATGAACATACAATAAAGGAAGAAAAAGGGATGTTAGAGTCCCACTGGGCATGTCAAAATGTTTCTCTTAATTTTTTCTCATTTCTTAATTTGTATATAATAAAGACACTAGAGAAAGGGGTTGTTAGAAAAATAGTTGAGTAGACTACCTAGCGTGAGCTAGATCCAAGAAGCACATGCTTGTTAGGAGGATATCAATCCACTATTGATAAAAATTAAGTTGATATGGATGAAAATATAGAAACACTTGAATTCAATAACATGAAATTAAAGGCATGTAAGAATAGGAAAATAAAATGATTATTTAATGAAACTAACTAAATCTAGAAAAAATGGGTCAATACTCATGCTAAGATATTTAGGGTCAGGTTTAGAAAATTACAAAAGTATTTGTGAATAGGTAGGAACATATAAAATATGGTTTGGTTGGGGTCAAGGGATTTAAAATGACTTGTTGTTATTTTCTACCACAATGACCATCGATGGTTGGGTGAATAATTAGCAGTTGGCCTAATTGTTAGTGGTCTATCGACAGTTGAGGTGACCGTCAGTGGTTGGGCTAATTATGGGTGGTTACATGTATGTTTCTAAAAATGATAAAAAAAAATGGAATTATAGATTGAATAAATAGTTAGGTAGAGATTTAAATATGGGTCTGGTCAAAGGTGGGAATCTTGGAGATAAGTCTGATCAATTCAAGAAGGTTAGAAATGAAATCAAAATAAATAAATAAGTACAAAGTTACATCTAACTCATTATATTGATGATGGTGGATGTTTGGAGCAATTTGGCTAGAATGATAGTACTTGGGCCTCGAGAGAAACTCAGATATAGGTTTGGAACTCTATTGTTACTGCTTGATTATTGAAAGCATGATACTTATGTGCAAGAATATTTGATAGCTTGGATGTGGATCCTTATTCACCTCCTACTCTTCTCCTTTAATAGGATGAAGTTGATAATTGGGTAGGAGAATAAAGTTTCTATTTATGATTATTTAAAGCTTTTTATCATTAAAAAAGGGAAGTTTATAAATTATTCCATGCTTATATTGTACATAGCTAGTAGTGGCTTTAAAATAGGTTGATGACCTGATCATCGATGGTCAGGCTAACTGTCGATGCTTAGGCTGACTGCCAATGGTTAATTATCTATGGCACTTTGGTCCTAAAAGGGGTGTTTTAAAATTTTAAGTTAAAGGTGTTAAGTTAGTGGTTTGATAGGTTTAAGTTAGTAAATGATTTTAGTTAATTATGTGGTCAACTAGACTCAAGGTTGGATGAGGGTTAAGGAACTTCAACATCTAAAACTATCGTGTGAGTTTTTTAGTGTCTACACAAATACTAAGCTGGATCTACATGCTCCTCTACATCTTCCACAATGAACACCATCTCAAGGACTTCATGTACAATGTATTTCACAAGTTACAATGGTCTATAAATATACACAACATAAATAAGATCATATGGTATATGATGATAATGATGGATATGTTGTATCATGTGACCACTTCTTAGATTTTGATACAAATACATATGTTTCTACTCACCCATGGTAGGTTAAATTTACCTCGATTTATTCAAGACCTACATTTGAGAATCCCAATGATGGGATCATTGATTAGTTTAAGCATATTTCAAATTTAAAAATATATAATATTAATAAAATAAATAATCAAGACCCATGGATGACATGCTTTATTAGTTACATGTTTATTTATTTTATTCATCATATACATGGTATATTACATATCCATTTTATACATATATGATTTTCACAATATACATGAGTGGAATGTAAGAAATTTAGGTTGTATATGACACATGGACATACAAATGTGAGATATTACTTATACGAATACCTTTTTATATCAAGGGTATGCATACACTAGGGGAATATTGGTACACTTAATAGGTTATATATTTATCTAAAATTTCATTGATTGTATTGAGATACTTATTTTTTTTTTACATATTATTATCTAACATATATTATTTATGGTGTAATATTCTATTGATGACATGGATTGATTGTGTATAATATAATTGCTTTTTATATGTATGTTCAATTTGATGTCTATTACATGGGGTGATCATTAATTTTATATTAAATTTTGTGATGATTATTATGTGTGAAATTACAATATCCATGAGTGACTATTGATGACTATTACATTGAGTGATCATTGATTCATGTTATATTGATTGTTATCTTATGTTTATATAAGTTCATTTCATACATCATTTTTGTCATGGATTTTATAATATATCTCATGGCCATGTTTTATATGTCAAATTACATTCAAGTCATGTCTTGAGTGCTTATGTGCATCATGATCATGACATTTTGTGCATATGTCCATGATTATATAATGATTACATATATTTTGGTGTCATTATTGCTAACATGAATTATTATACTTGTTTGCAATTATGTGATTGCTACCATGTATATTTTATAGAATTTATTTCTCAATGCGTATTATTGTGATGATAATTACTGGATGCCTAATTTCTATATCTACTTGAAATGATACTTTTATTATTTTGGAGACATGTTTCATATATGGGTGGATGTTAAAATATTTATATGATGACATAATATATTCATGCTAGCACACATGTTTTACATGATTACATATTTTATATTAAAATGATGGTTAGAACTATTTTATTTATAGATGAGTGATTCATAAGTTTCATCTCTCCCCTCAAAAGAGACTATACTAATGGGATTGTCATAGATATTCAAGCCTTAAGACACAAAGAATTTAAATAATGGGATATATTATTATTCATATTGGGACAAAATATGATTCAAACTGGGATGAATTGACAAATTCACACATATATCAAGCATCTGTTTGAAATTTTATAGGACTATGAGGAATATGTAATATATTTTGACATGATGAGATATATTACATGGATAAATTTAGGATTTTTATAATGTTGCATGGGTTAGATTGAGCACTTTATAAGATGGATTATATTATGGGGTATGGGTGTTTTTCACATGTGTACCTTTACATTTTTATGTTGAAGCCAATGATACTATGTAATTAATTTGAATTTAGAATACATTTGTAATGTTTGAATCAAAGTTTAAATTTAAAATAAAAACTTGGTATGGCATTCTAAAAAAGAGTTATGATGAAATTTTAAATCTCCTTGGGGCATAATCACCTCATGTCATTCTTCAAATAATTTCAAATGATAACTTGGTTGACATATCTATAGGTGTATTCATTGATTGAATTTTTCTTTTTTAAATATCATAATGATATATATTTTTATAGATTTTCCATCATGTGTGGACATTTATTTATGCATGTTTATTTGTAGGTTTTTCTTGGATCAAGATAGATATTTTATGAATATATTTTAACATCAAATAATATTAGACAAAAGTAATAATTCTTTTATTTTATCCTTGTAGAAACATAAATATGATCATAACTACTTGACAATGCTTATTATTGACATGTCCTAAATTACATGAATTGTGCCCAAACACATGATTCTTATTCACCATTGATTTTATCCATTTATTTATATGTGGGATTGACCCTTTGTATATCATAATTATTAATAAATTTCCAAGTCAAATGTTCAAATTAATTTTTACTACCTTTATATTGTCTCTAGATAAGGATAGATACCACTGATATTTTTGGACATGTCCATATTATGTAGATAGGTATATTATAGTGGACTTATCCACTTGGAGTGGATACTTCTGATGTTAAATAATGACTAGTTTCCAAATTTATAAATGTTATTTTGGGTCTTACTTCATGTTTCATAAGGTCAACTCAAGGAAGTTTCCAAAATATTTCACTATATAAGAAAACTAAAACCTCATTTCAAAGACACTTGATTCCTATTTTGGCACTATATATTGAGGACTTATATACTATTACATAATGAGAAAAAACATTCCCTATTATTTCCAAATTCAATATAATTCATGAGGAGTATCCATGAGCCAAGTCTAAAGCATCTAAAATAAATTCATGAGCTAAGATTGTCAAGTATCAAATCTATATTTCTACCTTAATACATATATTTAAAGATCACAATTTAAAAATCACCCTAGGTGAGATAACTACATGGGATTTAATTCCATCATAGGATATTTTGATATGTAGGTAGAATTTAATTATCAAGGGGTGATTAGGATTGGCTCAACCTATTACACTCCCCCTCTTTTTTTTAGGTTTTAACCCTCATGAAATCCCATATAATTTCAAAGAAAAGAATAAGAAAACATTGATATCAGTGTGATACAATATAAATCAAAACATCATACCCCAATCAAAAGATGCATGCATAGGATATGGACCAATTTGATTTTATTTACAATTAATGTGAACAAGTCCATAGTCAAAGGATGGCATCATATTGCACTACTATCTAGGTAGAATAGACCTATTCAAGAACATTATAAAATTAGATTCTTGATCCTCCACTATCATATTTATAATTTAAAAGAAAAAAATTATTAGTCATCAGTCATAATCTATTGTGTTGAGTTTGTAGTCAACAAACACAACTGACTGGTGTTGTTATCGAGTGAATGCAGACCTATCCAAAAATATTTATAGGTTCTTTATTGATTCTAAGCATATAAAATTTAGTATTTTACTAATTTCCACTATCATATATCTAAAAACCATAAAATAAAAGCAAGATTCAAACTAAATATATACTTTCTTAGTGTTTTCCCAAAATAGTAATTTTTACATATTAACATTTTACAAAATTAGAATTATTAGTTATCATATATTTTTATAATTATGACATCTCTTAGGATTTAAACTTATTATAAAAACATTTACATTTTTTAAATAAAAATAGGGTAAAACATATTAGTGAACTTGTACATTTTTTAACATTATATTTTAATTTTTTAATAGGGTGTTAGATTATTTTATGATTTATATACACAAAAATTGTGTCTTCTGATTTTATTTTCAATTTAAATTTAAATTTATTCTTGTTTTATATTTTATTAATTTATTATAAATTATTTTTTGAATGTTTTAAAATTAATAAAGGTTGTTTTTATAGGCAAACTGATATTCCCTTTTACTTTAGCCATGGTGTGAGAGGTAATACCATAATAATCATGCCATTAGACAATACTACATACATATTTTAGTTTTAATGTACCTCACTATATATTGGAAACACTTATGGTTAATATTTTTAACCATAGAAAGCCTTTGATCATTTGTTTTTGTAGAACATCAGTAAGTAGTTATCCCTAGGTAGTTACTCTCAATGTACTCGAGATATAGGATATTACACTTATAATATGGTGGAATATTCTATAGTCATTGACTATTAGGCCTTGTTCACTATTTTATGACCGATATAAGTATATAGGAGATCCTAAAAATGAAATATATCCTATCTAGTTACACCCATTTTCATTTTCCTTTTTTCATGCCATTAAATAATGTTAACTCTTTTATTACTTTAAGGATAATGCCATATTAAGTGGAATACTTATAGATCATATTTAAATTATTTTAGTCTCTTTTAAAATGGATAAATATGGGAACTTATTATTATGATAATGCAAATTTTTAAAAGTTGTGTATACAATTAAGATGATGTTATTGATGAAAAATACATTAAAGATAATGAAACTATGAAATATAACCCTAAGATCTCTATTATAATTGATCCTAATAAGTTCCATGGGGTAGATCCTGAGAAAGTCAAAGAATTATCTAATTTATGTCAAGGACTATGTCAATATCTCATGAATTAATAGGTACAATTATGATATAAGGTTACACACCAAGTTAATATTTCTTCATTTCAAACACAATAACAAGAGGTACATTTCATATTTTTTCATGTTCCCACTTTAGTAATATAGTTTCTACTATTACTTTTATTCCTACATCAACACCTCCAGTTAGATATGTGCCATCATATCTAGGTATGGGTGTATAACATGGTTTCTAACATATTCATATGGCTATATATACACACAAAACATACACACCACCTTTGATTAATATGTGTGGTCCACCATAAACCTTTCTTAATACATACTCTATTGATAAAACTACGATATCCTTACATGCTAAAGTGTTACAATTAGAGTAAGCCATATCTAGATCTAGTCATTTAGTGGACTTCCATAGTTTTCTTCACAATCCTTTGGCACATGAGATATCCTCTTATCCACTATCAATATTCTTTAAATATCCTAACATAATACTATATTAAGGTAAAGGTGATCTTATATAACATATTTAATCATTCCATACAATAGTTTGGACTATTCTTACAATGATAAATTAGTAGCCAAAAACTTTCCTAGAATCCTCAAAGATGATTATTTACAATGATTATATTATCTTACATTATAATTAGGTAAATAGTTCAACCCTTTTGAAGATATATTTCTAACAAATTTATGTATCAACATCAATTATAAACTACTTTATGTAAAAAAATTATACTCAATCAAGGGTCAAATGAACTAATCAGTAAATATGTTCTCTAATATAAAATTATGCTAACTAATATGAAAAAATCTATGGCTTAAAATGAACTACAAGATATATTCACAAAAAGTTTTATATCACCACTCCATGAGTCTATCATGTTAAAACACACACACACACACACACACACACACACACATATTGATAAGTTATGTCATACAATAAAATAAACTTAATTCAATCTCACAACTTTGATCAAACTCAAATATGCACCAAATTATGTAGCCACTTTAAATATCAAGTTAGAAATCAAACCAAATTGCAAGATCAAATATAATGAAATAAATAATGAATCAAAAATAAAAACCAAAAAATAAGATTTAATTAACAACTCTACCAAGGAGGAAATTTCAAAAGTTACCACAACATCCTCATATATTGTTACAAATATTACTTGATTACAATCTAATATTTTTCCCTTCATCATTAGAGGTTGATATGACCAAATATCAAAAAAAAAAAAGACATTAATGAATATTTCCCTTCACCATTATATTCTGATATAACCAAATACTAATAAAAATAATTTGACATTAATGCATATTATGACTACCACAAATGTATTGGGCGTTCTAGATATAAGCGTTTCAAGCTAGGGCATAAGATACAAAATCTAATCAATGATAATACTATCAATATAATCACACCCATAGAGGAAGCTAGACCATAACAAAATGATAATGAAAAATTAAAAATATTCAGTAATACATTTCAAAACCATGGCATGACACACAATATAGTTAATTCAAATTTATATCATGTGTCAATGCACATCCTCATACTTTGACTTATGGGAATCTAATAGATGAAATTATTAGTAAATTTATAGGCATATTCCCACCATGTACTATGATCACATTTGATGATAATGAAATAAATTATAATGATTAAAAAATAATTTCACTCTTCATTCATGCAACTATCAATAAAAAAATCCATATAAAATGTCACGATTGAAAATGGGTCAGTTGAAAATGTGTGCATTTTGGCATGCCTTCACACTCATTGGTATATATATCAAGCTTTATAATATACATAAAAGTTTGTCAAATCATTCAATGATAACACATAAAATAATCTTGGACATATAATGTTATATATTTAGGTTGGTTTGGAAACTTTGGCTACTTAGTTTATAGTCTTACCAAGCACATAGGTCTTTAATATGTTACTAGTATGACATTAGATATAGACCATCCACACAATACCATAAATAATACATTGATGTCTAAAATATATATATTTTAATCATTTTTTCAAAGTTTAAGGCATTTGATATGAGTACCCTCTATAGTAAGTGGCCACTCGTCCTCCCCCACCACCATTATAACTAGGTGTGACACCTATTTAAGAGCACAATATAATGATAGTTATAGAAATTATTTAAGAAAAAAATACAAAGACAATTATGACACATATTTAGGATCATAGTGATGAATTAGTTGTTGTACCCATAAAAAATATTTATATATATTTAGTTTATCAAAAGTGTTGCGCATTCTTAAGCATGAAGCTTCCTATCAAAGTGTTACTCAAAGTGAAAATTAATCTAAATCTCTTACTTTGCATCCTAATTTAGTACCATAATTTGTTTAGTATGTTCCATAGTGAACATAATAAGTGTGAACTTCTCCTATTATATTGATAATTAAACCAAGTCTTGCACTCTCAATTTATACATCTT
The DNA here is from genome assembly GCA_037957365.1 of Torreya grandis. Taxonomy (NCBI): domain Eukaryota; kingdom Viridiplantae; phylum Streptophyta; class Pinopsida; order Cupressales; family Taxaceae; genus Torreya; species Torreya grandis. The sequence continues at coordinate 3,101,409 of JARHVA010000192.1, read as the reverse complement.
TAAAAAGATAATATGAGCATTGATCAAGACACTTATATTACTATACCTGATGCCTTTTCATATTTATATTCATCCACATGTATCAATTTTAATCCATAAAAAATCATCTTCTAAATATATGATACAATCATGCACTATTGTCCTCCCATTTATGGGATCATAGGGTAATTGCTTTCAAAAATACAAAAAAAAATATGGTAAAAAATCAGAAAAAATGTTAAAGTTCTAAAAAATATATATATTCTCAAAAATAAAAAACTAGGCCCTAAACATGATAAGAGTTATTAGTATAATTATTTACATATGTTACTAATCAAATGTTTTGGTAGATATAATATTTGTTTTCAAACACATATGAATTTTGTGAGGTATATGATTGTGATGTAGGACATATATATCATACATGGATTCTCAATATGGTGAATTTCCTTACATCTAGTGGAAATGCCTATGTTGGGGGTAATTTTCTATATAGGTTACATTATTCAAGTTATATTTATCTCTAACCTCAATTTCCATGTCAAGCTACATATATTATAAGTGTCTTAGTAATTACTCATATCTTACATTCTGCTACATGAATATGCTAATTTTATATGATGTGAAATTGATACATATGGATAATGTAGACTAATTTCACTTATTTTATGCTTATTTAATGTTGTTACTTTATCACATGTTAGGATAGAAATTTCTTATTATTTTTTATGGCCCTTGGCCCAATGTGTGAAATGTTTTACTTGTTATGTAAAGCATTTGAAGATGTCCATTTCTTTTGGCCCTTGGCACAAAATTTGAATATGTATCATGTATATGACCCTTGGCCTTATGTGTGTCATTGTGTGTTTTAATTGTTGAGATTTATTAGTGGTGGCATGATCTATATCATGCACTTTTACTGTGTTGTCTACTTCAGATACAATTACTTTACTACATGCCTCATTGTTATATCTATTTATACATGATTCTTATATGGGTTACATTCAATATGTTACATAAATGTTTTAATGACAACTACATTAATATTATGACATATTTTACTAATGATGATAGAATTATACATGATTATATATTGATTACATAATATAGATAACTCTTATTTTGAGATGAGTGACCTACAAGATACATCCCTCATCTAAAAGGGGCGAATCATAATGGGCTTGTATTAGAGATCCAAGCCTACATGAAAAAACAAAAATAATATTTGGGATAGAGTATAAGTTTCAAAAATTCAAAATACTTTTTTTTAATATTGAAATTAATTCAAATATTAGAGTCTATAATAGAGTATAAGTTGTCAAAGATTTAAATTAATTTTGAAATAAAAAATATAACATATATTAGCACATTGATATAGATTACGTGGTAATATGACATGAATATGAACTTAATTTTTAAAAAATTAAAGTATATATTCATATACACTTCAATGAATATGTATGGGCATATATAAAACATTTACAGGGAAAAATATAGGTTTGACATATAGTTATAATTAAGCATATAGATGTATGGCATTATAAATAATTTGGTATAGATTTAGGGGGCATGCTACTAGTTCATGCACATTTTCAAAGTTAAAAAAGGCATGATAATTATTCATGTGCATTTTAAAATCTGAAATTAATGATACATGTTCATGAAAAATTTCAAATTTCAAAAGTATTGATACATGTTCATGTACATTTTCAAAGTTCAAATGCATGATAGATGTTTGGGCACATTTTCAAAGTTCAATAAATATAAATTTAAAAGAAAAAATTCTTGATTCATCTATAAATAAAGTCATTATGTGGGCATGAATATTCTATATTATCTTTCAATCATTAAAATATAATTTAGTTCTATCTATAGTGGTGTGATTCAATTTGTTATGGGTAATATACATTCGAGTCTAGTGACACTCAATAACCTTGGCATTATTTCTAGTGAACACATTGTGTGGTTACATATTTTATTATGGGTGGTGTAATTTTGAGTCTCATGACACTCCATGAAATTGGAATCATTTTTAGTGAACCCATTATAATCCCATAATATTTTCATTAATATATTGGGTATTATTCCCCATTCATGAGAGTTGGAATTTGCATGTTTCAAACTCAACAAATTGGTTAGTTATTCAAAATTAATATTTGTTCACTCTAAATCCACCAATGGTTCAAATTATCCAAGTGCTTCAACAAAGAGGGAAACATTTATCCATCATATTTATAGGTTAAAAATTAATATGGTTTTATCTCCTTACATGTGTACTTCCTTTCTTTCCTCTCAATTTTTAAACTTTTAAATTTTATCTTTTTCAAATTTCAAATATGTACAAATGAATAATTGATTTTTTATTTTAGAGTTTTCAAAATTGAGTGTCTTGCACAATTGTATTATCCTCTGAAATGTAAAGTGTATTATGCACACTAAAGTTTAGTTATTTTTCCTTTAATCTAGAAATCTAATTACTAGAATTTTTATTTTTATGCTTATTTCTTTTTTTTTAGGGGGAGGATTTAAATATAGACACATAAATATGGGAATAAATACTTGAAAATCATAACTCTTACTTGACATTACTTTGAGCCATTTATCTATATGTTGGATTTACCTTTGTTTTCCCTCATCATTTCACATAAATTTCTAAGTAAAATGCTCAAAGTAATTTATACTACCTTTATATTATCTATAGATAAGGAAATATGTCTCTTATTTTTAGAGGCTGGTCCATACTAGGTAGACATGTCTAATGTAGGGGACCCATATACTTGGAAACATTTTAGCTCATTCCAAATAATGGATAATTTCTAAATTTTGATACATTTTTTATGGTATTCCAAAATGTTTCATAAGGTAGTCTAAATTAAATTTCCAAAATATTTCACTATATAAACAAATTAAAACCTCATTTCAAAGACACTTGGTTCTTAACTTGACACTATCTTTTGAGAGCTTACACACTATTATACATTGAGAAAATATGCCTTATTATTTTTATATTCATTATATTATATAAGGAACAAATATGAGTCAAGAATAAATCATATCAAAGTAATTCAATAGCTATCATTGTCAAGTAGCAAATCCATGTTTCTAACTACATACATATAGTCTAATTGCACAATTTCACAATCACTCTAGGTGGGATAACTACGTGGGTAGATAATTACATTGGATGAATTTCATTATTTAGATTATTTGGATACAATTCAAAATTCAATCATGAAGGGGTGATTGAGGTCAACCCATCCCATTACACCTCCCCCACCCCTCTTTTTAAGGCTTTATCCCTCATGAATTCCTATAGGGTTTTAAAGCAAAGAATTATAAAATAATGATATCTACACAACACAATTTGAATCACAAAATCTCATCCCAATCAATAGATGCATGTGTAGGAGGTAGAGTATTATGATTTTCTTCACAATCAATGCAAAAAAAATCATATTAAAGGGAATTACTGATATGTGTTGATGTGCAAAGAATGTGAACCTACCCATGAATATTCTAAATTTTGTTCTTGATCATGAAATATCACAATTATGATTTTATCCATTTCACTATCATTCATCAATCATAATCAATTGGGATGATTCCATAGTCAACATAAATGACCAGAATTTGTTACATTCCAAAGAGTGCAAACTTATCCAAAAATAGTTTCAGATTATATTCCTCTTTCTAAACATTCAAAATTTAGTATTTTACTAATTTACACTATTATATATCCAAAAATATTTAAAAAAAACTATATTCAAGATACGTATATGTATGCTTAGCATTTTCAAAAAATAACATTTTTTCCTTATTTATCAATTTAGAAAATCCCAATTGATAATTTTTGTATATCTTTAGCATTTTAATTTCTCTCATGTTTTACACATAGTATACAAACATTATAATTTTTTAAATTAAAATAGG
>JARHVA010000192.1:2845000-3092500 GCA_037957365.1 Torreya grandis | reverse complement strand
TCTAAACCTTGTTATCATCAATCAGTCTTATTTTTTGAGATCTTCAGATCTACAGCTTGGCATCTTTTTTTATAGCTTGGCTTCTTTTTTCTGTAGTTTGAAGTCTTTTTCCAGTATCTTGGCATCATGTTATTTTGATTTTGGCATTGAAATCTAAATCTACTACCAGGTTAAAAGGCATTGGAAGGACATCAATATAGGCATTAATATCTATAGTTACATTGTCTTTTTTAGATCTAACTATTGGCATACACATTTCTAGCAAGATGGAGAAGGCGTAGTAGGTGGAGAAGGGTCTGTTAAAGCAAGTGATGTTCTTTTATAAGCTAAGGCATTGAAATCCTAAGGTGTTGTATTGTTTGGAGAGTGCTAGAAAGCATTATAACTTTGGTTTCATACTCTCAACCAACATTAGTGTCCTTTTCTTGGCCTCCACAAATCATATCTGTTACATTTATTTTTACTTATCTATAATTTTTATACACATAAAAAGGCATTTCATTTATTTGTTGTAATAGATATGTGTTGTATCTTCTTGTGAAGATAAAGGTTCTTTGTATCTTGTTGGATATCTACCAATATAATGAGGCATTGGATTTGAGGAGAGGATATCTACCTCTACAAATTAGACCTTGGCTCCTTTTTTTATGGGTGCTGCATTTGTTGTTGAGAGGAGAGACTTGTGTAAAGGCATTAGGAATCTCCAATGGTTGCACTGGTTTTTCATTCTATCCTATTTTATCTTGGCCATGACATACTTGCTTAAATTCCTCCTTGAAAATTCAAATTCTACCCCAAAAAGATTAAATCAAAGCATGTTTTCATTTCAATTAAATAGATTTTTAATTAAAACACCTTGTTAGTGGTATTTTCATAAAAGTACACATAGGGGTGACTGGGAAAAATATTTTTGACTTTTTTTGACATGAGGAGGTCCATGATTTAGTGTTGGTTCTAATGAGTGGTTAGAAGGATAAGTAACCCCTTATCATCAGGCATATTTTAATCATTTGGTGAAATTTTTAATACAAATATGCTATTTAAGAGAAATCGTATCTTGCAAATGGTAGCTTGAAATTGAGTTTCATATTCTGCAAAAGTGTGTATTTTTAAATTTCCCACATATCTAGCCCATTTTCATTGTAAAATGCACTAAATTATAAAGTTCCAAAAAAATTGTTTTTTTTGGGTGGGGTACCTAACTAGTTCACACATTTACTTTTCCTCATACAGATGCATTATTGGTAGATTCAGACTTCTTCTTAATTGACCTATTTGAATTTCACATGTACTATTTAGTGGATATCACACTTATTGCTCACATTTATGGATGATTTGTCAATTGAGTCTAATATCCATTTGTTGAGGTATGTTTTTTCATTTGTGCATTGATTGCTCTTACTTATATGGACCCATTTTAGATAATTTTGATGTCCATAATTAGAGCATGCACTAGTACTTGATCATAAGAATAGATTGCTCATTCCTTGAGCATGCATTATAATTGAAAACATAAGGGGGATACTTGTTGATTGTCTTAAGGAAGTATTTTGTAACTGTTACCTATGCCCATTTAGTGACTACTTGCACATATTTCTCTTATATTCTTAGTTGCATTGTTAGTAGATATTGATGTCAATTTAAGAATCCATTTTCACTTGTGTACTAATTTCTCTCACTTGATTGCACTCATTTTTGGCATAGTATGAAGTCCATCTCCAAAGTGTGAAATATTAATCTCAGTTGTGTCCATGTTAACTCCACTTGAGAGATTCCTATTGAGGAGAGTTATTTTATCCCCAGTGATCCTTATTGGGAAGTAAAATTATGCTTCATGGTGGTTGTACATGGAATTTTTACTCAAAGAATGATAACTTATTCTATTTTTATATGGACAGATTCATGTTCCTATTGACCCAGGTCAATACAATGACTGGGCCAACTCTTATGACTGTATCTATTGTTCAATTTTTATTGCATGTTTCACAAGATTTACACCACCATGTAGAGCACATAGAGTCTCCCTCTACTTTTTGGAGCACTCTTTAGAGTCTTTTTAGAGATCTAGTTGAGACTTATGTCACACCTCTTCCTCCACTACCCATCATCTCTTCTATGATAGTTGTAATCTCACCTCCTACTTTTATTTCTTATGATGATACATCTATTTTGGATAGTGCTCTTCTTTCTATCAAGACACACTATAGGATGAGATTCTGTCAGACCTTAATTGTCTCATTATAGATTATTTATCTATTCTTGTGTAAATTTTTTCTCTTCTAGAGCCTTTGCAAACTTTCACTTCAGAGGAGTCTACTATTTCTAGTATGAGTATACACATTGAGAGTATTTATGACTCATATTTTCATAAGGATGTTCATCTTGTAGATCTAAGTGCTTCATTTGTAGACCAGTCTTTAGTTTCAAAAATTATTGAGCATTACTCTCCTCTTCCCATATACATTCTTTAGTAAATGTTCCATGTCTATCTTCTTCTCTGATTGTTCTCTTTCCTTCATTGCATACTTATTCATTGATATCTTCTACAAGTAGTCCTATGATATCTTATTAGAATTTGGCACATTCAAGCACTAGCAGGGAGACATTTTAGCATTTTTTAGAGATATACATCATTATTACTACATGCATTCCACTTGAGTGGGAATTCAATAGTTTGATAGCTCAGGGTTTCTTTCTTCTAAAAGGAAGATACATCATTTATTTTAGAGGACCTACTACAACATTCACCATGTGACATTCTACATTCACATTCTCTCTCTTATGTGTGGACACACACATCCTTCATGTGTTGTAGGATATTGGGGATCATCGCTATGTACTTAAAGTGTTAATTATTTTAACATCTTATTTTGTGGGGTCTTTTAGTCCCTTCTTCTTTTATGTCTCTCTTTTGGGGGGAAGATTTTTCTCACTAGGTTTTCTCCTTTTCTCTACTTTATGATAAATGGCATTATACATGGGTACCTCATCGGGCTTGTTATTGGGACCCATTTTTTGTATTTTTTGTATCATTACCTACCTAAGATATAATTATGTGTGGTGTTAGTGTAGGCCTTTTTCCTATAGGTTTTGGCTGCATGGATACATTAGATTGATTAGGGCTCTAGAGGCTATTTAGGAAGATTAGTACCACATTCACTAGAATGTGGGGTTTCACTATATATCCAACCTATAAATACCTCTCTCCCTTTGTATTGTTTATTTTAGCATCTTTCAGTGAACTTAGATTCAGTAGCTTCTAGTTGTGAGTTGTGATATCTTTGAGAGTCATGATAGTTATGAAATTCATCTCTTTGTATAAGTAGTTCATCTCTATTATTGAATACATTATGTTTAATTTATGCTCTCTTCTAGATTTCTTGATTCAATAGTTGTGTGTGTTCGCTCGGTAGTCACCGGTCTTGGACATTTGATTCTAGAAAAATCTTTTAGATTTCTCATATTTTTAAGTAAAACATTGATGTTATATTTGTATTGAGGAAAAAGAAGGAAAGAGATAAAGACATGATGATGATCATTAGGATGTCCTAAGTTAACCTTCAAATTCCATTCAGCTAGAATTGAATGTCCATATTAGAAGTGATATGGTATAGAAGCTAAGTTACAAATAAGATAAATTTTGGGATCAACATTAGTGATAAATCATAAAAATAAGGAGTGTATTCAAAATTTCCAAGCTTGTGATGTTGGTGAGGAAGTTGAGGCTTGATTACATGATGGTTTTATAAAAAACATAATAACTTGATAGAGTGGATAAAAGACTAGGAAAATAAAAATTAACCTAAATATTGACATATTTATTACCTTTATTGTCATATTTTTGAAGAATATATCTCAAAGAAGAAGCTTTGGCATGAAAAGTAAGTTTTGGATCCACAGAAGGTGTTTCTAATTTCTTCTTGACATCATCAACAAGGTTGATGAAGTGAGGATTTTATATTCTATTTTTAAAATCATTAGAATGAATGATGAAATTATAAAAGGGTATCTTAATTTGAACATCATTGGCATGGTCTATTAAATTATAAATATTGGGATGTAAAAGGAACATCATCAATCAAATTAAATATGGTAGATTTGTCTAATTTTTAGAAATGATTTCTAAAAGTGATCCTTGCTAAGATTTTTATAAAAAATTTAAAATTTATTAGAATACATATTTGGAATTTCCAAAGGGTTGAATAGTAGGAGGTACATATCAATCTATGCCATGACCTTATTAATCAATTGAATAAAATTAAGGATAAATTCAATAAGAAAGTTATACCATGTTGATATCTCAATTGAAATCATGTTAAAAATCCCAATTTATACATTTCCTACTCATATCATGTTTTTTTAATAAAATGGATACTTAGACATTTATAATTAATCACATGATATGTTGAGGTTTTATGATCCACATAATGTTTATGTATATGCTTGTGAGAATATATGTAAAACTTTGCTTACAATATAGTTAATTTAGTTGCTTCAATTACCATAGTCATAAAAAAAATTATGTTCATGCTCGAGTGTAGAGATTAGTAGGGAGATAAAGCGAGGGAAATTAAACTACATAGAGCATCTATTAACCATTGCTTTCCCTTATAGTGTTAAATGTTTTCATATTTTGCATAAACTTGTTTGATTATTGACATTTTTGTGAATTTATAATTATCTAAAGTTTTAATATTTAAATTATTATTTCTAACCTCCTCCCTTTTAATGTTTGACCCTTAAAAGTTTCTAGAATACTTTGGGATATTTGTTGAGGTTTTTTAATAAATGGTCACTTGAAAACCCTATATTTTAAGAATAAGAGCCATTTATGGAGGGGTTTTAGAAAAAAATTATATTTATTAAGTAACTAATTAGTCATATCAAATTTATATATGTCTTAAAGAGAATATCCTTGTAATCTTGATGAATTTTGAGTATCCATAGAGCCTCTTGAATGTCTTAATTGAAGAGAAATTAAATGAAGAGTAAGAGTATTAAATGAAGGTGTAAGAGAGGCATGGTTCCCATCAAATTGTAAGAGATATTTATTATTTTTAAGGGAGATTTGTGGGTGAGGAAAATTTGAGGGTCAAGTATTGGGATAAGAGAATGACAAATGGAAAGATTCAATTGGGTAAAACTTTGGGAATATTTTTTGATTGAATGAGAGTAATTCACTTGTGAGGAACTTATTATTTACTATTTTATTTCATCCTTATTTCGTTATAACTTATCTCTAATCACATTTCAAAAAAATATATTTGATGATTTTGTGGATTAGATATTGATATTGGGATTTAAAGGGAGAATCTTAAAGAAAGGATAGTTGCATTCTTTAAGCTAGTGAACATAAGGTAGGATCCTAGTCAATTAAATTATTTTACTTCCATATCTTCTTCATTTTTTGGAATTTTTTTTTTTAATTTTGTGATGTTATTTTGGGGTTAATTTTATTCTTTATTGGTGAATAAAATGAATTTTAACCATGTATTATATCACCATTTTTATAGAGTTTTGTGAGTGTTTTAGATTTTATTTTTGGTTTTATCTTAATATATTTATTTGAGAGTGTTAAAGTCTTAATGTCACTTAGGACTAACCTTTATATATGGTTAATTATAAATTATTTAGTTAGAACATAAGATAAATAATTAAAATTTGTGCTTAAATGTAGGTTTTGGATAAAGTAAATATTCTCAAGTTATGAAAATGAAATTGGAACGATTGCTTATTGATAAGCAAGTAAAGTTGGCTATTTATTACAACCCTTGTGTTTTGTAATATTATTAAAGAAACCTCCTTATGTTATTTTTGAGTTTTTTTCGTTTTGTTTTGAAATCTTGATAAAATATTAAGTTTTCCATTAATTGGATAATTATGTATGTGTAGTTGATTTTGGTATACACCCTTTCCTTAAATTAGGCCATTGTATTGCCTTGTTAAAATTTTGGTTGGTTACATGATGCTTCAAGATAAGATTTATTGGATAAGGGGAGTCTAGGAAATCCTCTTAATTATGGAATAATGATGATGGGAGTATATCCCCTCCTTGTTTGGTCTTATGGGTACAACTGATGAGAGTTTATTACCCAAAAAATATTGGATTTCAATAAAAAGTGTGTTACCATATTTTTATGATAACCATTTTAGTATTTAATGATTTAGTTTTTTATTAGATTAATAAAATAAATTTTAAGTAAATTTTAATTAAATTTGGATGAAAAATTGTGAAATTATTCATTTGTAACCCTATTAAAATGCATGATTTTAAAGAGTTTTTCAATGAAAAATAATTTTCATTCACATCAAAAAAATAATTTTAAAGCTACATTACATTTAATTTTTATTATTGAGTGAAACAAATAAATATTCCTATGTTTAATTTGAAAATGAATAAATTCAATTGTAGAGATTAAATCTTAGAAAGGTTATTTCAGTTTCATAATTTTTGGGATTAAAAAAATGCCTCATAAATTCCCCTTAAATAATCTATTTATAAACTAGACTCCACCATGAATTTTTAAAATTTAATTGATTAATTTTTTATTTTATTAAATGGAAGTTGTGATTTTTAAATATTAACTAGTAATTCTTCCCTTAATATTTAGGAAAAATAGCCTAAGCTCAAGCAATTTTTGGACATGTTTTTTGAGGCAACATATGACGTAGAATAATTTTAGATTGAATTTCATGTTTTATGAGCCTATAAGATTTAATTTTACATGGTGGACGTCATGATTTTTATAAAATTGAGACCATGTATGACCAATTTTCAAATAGACCCTTTGATTAAATGATATGATACCTTACCTATAGGGCAAGTCATGGAATTAGGAAATCATCGCCCATATGACTACATGGAACACTGTGGAGGGACAAAGTACTTACATGTGATAAGGTGTGGGACTTATGGTTTAATGTGAAGGTTTATTTATATAATCCACATGAATTTATTTATACAAGACATAAATTATGTTAGTGGAGCTTGTTTGGGATTGGCGGCCAATGTCACAACCTACATTTTAACCATATAGTTTAGTTAGTATATTTTTTTAATTATATTCATTTTACTATTTAATATTATATTTTTAAAAAATAATTTAATCTAACATTAATGATTCTAATTACATTTTAAAACTTGAACTATTATAATAAACCTTCACATTTTTTTTAAATCATTATAGATGATTAGAAGGCTGAGAGTTGGGGTGAACCAAATTGAAACTCATCTTAATTCTTTTCCCTTTTCCACATGTAATTAGTTTCAAGGTATAAAATATGGTATTGTTTAACAAATGAAACATTTTTCAAAGAGATGTTATTTTGACCTTAATTTATTTCTTGCGTTCTTGGAATCCCCTAGATGGGTGACCCAAAAATTAACCCCATTAATTTTTTACCCTCTACCATATAAAACTAATTTTAAAGCCTAAAACTTATTAAAAACAAATTATTTATTAGGAACATATACATTGGCAACCATTTTTTACTATGGAGGTGTAGATACTAAAATCTAATTTATATAGCATATTAGTATTATATGCTTGACAAATACCTATAAGGGATATACACTTTAGTTCTAGACTTCCGTATTGTCAAAAGGCTCATGTTCATCATCTCACTATGCCTAATTATTTATCTTATGGTTTGACATAATTATTTTTGATGACCCAGATCTCCTACACTATATATAAAGGTTAAAACATGATTATATCATTCACTATCAGTTTTAGATCCTTAGTATATTCCTAGCATGCCATATACTTTTGTCCCATATAGGGACACTTGCATCAACACAAATTTCCATATTCTTATCATCTGTCCAATCCTTAAAATTCATATAGTTTAAAAATATTTTGAATCCTATGGGTTGGCCCATTTTTATTATTGAGAACTACTATTAGATATTTTAATAATTTGTGGTATAAATTTAAATATAAGTATACTCATTATTGATCTATGAAATACCAAGTAAACACCTATTCAAGTTTACTTAATCAATTTCAAAACTAAGTTTTATTGTCCTATTATTCCCTATGTTGATATGAGTAATATAATCAATTATATTATAAGTATAAATCACTCAAAGAATAACCCATGATTATTATTTTTCAAGTTACAATCAATATCATTTCATGCCCTTACATATAGTGCATTTCACCATGGCACACACAAGCCAACACCTAGGGGAGAATACATATGATTGAGGCCTTCCTTGGAGTATTTGATATGTAGGAAACACTCATCAAAAGAGGGATCCTTGAGGTAGACTCAATACCATGAGCACACTAACCCATGTTTAGAAATGTATAAAGACTTGGTGAATAGCTAATCCATAGGTAGTCATTAACAACCTATATTCACAAATAAAATACATCAACAAAAAGGTGAAAAAAAATACATAAGGCTCTAATTAATCACTTCAAAATATATTTAATATTATGTACATGATAGTTATATCAATATCAAGACATAAGAGTCAACACAAGTGTCCTAGGGTTGATGCAAGTCTCCAGGCCTCTATAAACAATATTTTCAAAATCTATCAAATGGATCCTAATCTTGCCTCTACCTATTTCCACCTTTATACTTATCAAATATTCCTATATATATGTAGATAATCTAAGTATGCTCTCTTATTTGCGTTTATCCAATCAAACTACTATTTTGAGTTTACTTTATATATTTAAAATAACTCAACACTTTAATGTAGAATATTCATTTATCTAAGTTTTCAATCAATTATCTTACTCTGGAATAATTTTATTCATCATTGTGTCTAGTCTATTCCACCCCTTAATATTTAACACTAACTATCCAAAAAAAGTTGAACATTTGGTGAACCTAACCTCTGTGTCTCTCTAGGCAACCCCTAGTTTGACTTAGGCTTTCTTAAATATCTAAACTATAACTATCTTAAAAATAAGATTTGTATTTATTCCAAAAGAATTAAATTGTGCCTAATATGGATGTGTCTAGTTGGTACTTCATTGATAAATATATTATGGGTGTCATTGATTATTATGTTCCATACATTGGTAACTAAATAAAAGGAATAAATAAATGGTTTAAAAAATTAGTTAAATCAAATAGGGTGACTTAAATAAAATATAAATTAAATTTTTATTTAAAACTCCTTTTGTAATAATATAAAATGAGTATCCAAGTGTCAATATGCATGATCTCAACATTTTGTTCCTCCTAGATCTTATTCATGTGACATATACCATTCCACTCCCATTATTTTCCCATAACTTATATTGTATTCCATATTCCATATTATAACTATATGAAAAGGTAAGGCTACCCCACCTATCCCACCACATGTTAATATAAAACTAATTTCTATTAATCCTAAACTAATAATAAAATATAAAGGGTATGATCTTGTTGACTAGTTGATAAGTACACATTCTAAGATTTCAATCTTCAGTCTCTTAGAAAAATAAACTATCTACAAGGATTTATTTAATGAATGATTGTGTGAAACCCAAGTATCAAGTGATATATAAATAGATTAGTCTATCGATATTATATAAGACCTCAAAATTAATGTAAATCTCATCACTTTTGATCCAAAATATTTAGCATATAAAAATATTATTAACCAAGACTTGCCTCTATTCATACAAGTCAATATGCATAAAAAAGTATCAAAAGAGTGTTAGTCGATAATGGATATTGTATGCAAAGGGAAATGTAATTAATCTAGAAATAAATCCTAGCTGAGGGAATATGAATCATACTTGCACTTATAATTTTTGATACATTAGATATTCAAGGTTATGACCAATATGGATCCTCTAGACCTAGAAAATGTATCTCTTACCACAATAAAATTACTTAGGTGGGTTCCAAAGCCTCCAATCAAGAAAAACTATGATATAAACCTAACTAGGTCTTATGTTTTCATATTCACTAATGTACAAATGACAAAATCAAAGTAAAGTTTAATCTAGTGCTTACTAATTCTTGTGGCACAAAGTAGGTGTAATAAACATGAAAATTAAACTTGTATACAAGACATATACTTATGTTAATGTATAAATAATCTAATACATGTGAGATAAGTACAAATTTAAATCTATCTACTCTTACAAAGGAGTAAAAAAGTTAGGAATATCTACCTTTGAAAACAAATCTATTGAGTCTCAATTTTTCCCTTGGTCAAGGTGCTTCACAAAAGGTTGTTATGGTATGTAAGGATGACAAAAATAAATAAAATCTAGGATACATAACCTATCTATGCATCTAAAATATTTATTCATAAGATAATATTCATATCTCCAAAGAAAGTATGAAACCCTAATCTATTCTCCTCAAGTAGAATGGTGAATAAGTGTGTGTGTGTGTGAGTGTGTGTGTGTGTGTGTGTGTGTGTGTGTGTGTGTGTGTGTGTGTGTGTGTGTGTGTGTGTGTGTGTGTGTGTGTGTGTGTGTGTGTGTGTGTGTGTGTGTGTGTGTGTGTGTGTGTGTGTGTATTCTTCTTATCTTCCTTAAAAATGATGAAATGAATGTGTTTATATAACTAAATATAACCCTAATCCTTTCCAAATGTTTATCCAATAGGTTTGGCCTAATCGACTCTATATCTCTATTGATAAAAACAAATTAGGTCATAGTCTAGGTCATCTAAGGGTCGACCTAAACCGTAAATGAGTTTTTTTAATTATAATATAGGTTCGACAAGGTTGACATTAAATAAAAAACCATTGGAAAGGGTTTTATGATAGAGAAGGGCTAATGAAGGTAGAAAATTACTAGAGGGTGGTGGAAAGAGAAGGTAAAGCTTAGGGTAATGTTTTTAGGAAATGGTTGTGTAGATAGCAAGTGGTAGTAAAGGGATAACAATCCTATAAAGAACCAATGGTCTACCCATACCTTTCTTGGTGCACCCCTTAAAGAATGCACTCAGAGAGATTGAGACTTGATGGGTTCTTAAAGCATATAAAGCATTAATAATTGATAAAGTTTGAAAATATTATATATACATATGCCCCACTCAAAGCTCATCACATGTCACTTAGGTGCAACACAAGATGGTGTTTTAGTAAAATAACATGGCAACACACAATACTGAAGCTAAATAAATTATACAATAAGAATAAAATAAGATAAATGAAAGGATAGAATTGAAAAACACATACCTTTACTTACCTTAGTGATGTATATAACTAATAAGATGTGAGAAAATGTGAAGGTGTCTAATTTAGGGAACATTAGGTGAACCTATAGAAGTTAGCTAAAAAAGAGAAAAAAAATGAAAATTTTGAAACATATGCATATAATAGGTGAAAAGATTATGTACAACGTCAGGATTCTAGAACATTTTATGATTTAGAAAAATAATTAGTCGAAACAAATATATGATCAAAATACAAAATTTGGTAGTAAATATTTGAAAGGTAAATAATTTTGAATTGTAAATATAAATAAGGTGAAAAATAATTTATTTGTTATTTTGACTATTCTTTGAAAATAGAGCCTAAGAGACCTATTTTGAGGCCATAGATCCATCATGGTGAGGAGATGATATCTAAGACAAGAAGGATGCATAGTAGTCTCAATGAGTGCAAAATGGGTAAATAATTAAAAAGTTTAAATGTTTGAATGTTTTTATTTGAAATTAATCTAAAAATATAAAATTGATTGGTATGAAAAATCTAGGCACTAGAATGAACCCTAGGAAAATTTTAGGTAAACTACAAGTAAAATGGGGTATTAGGTAGGAAGAATTAAAACTAATAAATACCTAAGGAATTTATGGTAAATGGGCTAAATGTCACCACTAGGATGAATAGATTCAATATAGTCAACTTAATCCATAAGGTGATCTAGATTAAAAGGTCTAACTATGTAGTAGTGGGCTGATTTAATATGTTAATAGGGGGATGACTTCATAATAGTAGGAAAACTTAGTTGGTGGGTAAGATAAGGTCAACTACGTATAACAAGGTTGATATAGCATCACAAAGAAAGAAGATTTTCAAACAATTATAGATGTGTCCAATCTATTATGAAATTTAAAGGGTTGATCTAGTATCACAAATAAAATACATGGCCAATTTAGTACAAATAGGGATGATTCTATAAAAAATTTAGAAACTAAATCAAATGGATAATTTAAGTGGCTAATGTGTGAAATTTTAAGAATGTATTTTGATTATTTATGACATGGAGATCTGATACATCCTCTATTATTTGATATTTTATAGAGATGCCAGAGGTATTGTCACCTAATAGATGAATCATGGCTAATAGATCTACTAGATCAATTAACTAACATGGATAAATAATGATTGGTCAGACTAAGATTTGGAGTTAACATGGAGATGAGGTGCATCCTACTTACTATTTATCTTGTTATCATGTTATTTAGAGCATGGTAAAGGTTAACCAACACTTTTCAATTTGTGGTGGATATGGATACCATTGAGCTAGGTATCACATTAAAGGATTTCCATGCATTATTAAGACTACTGATAGGAAGGACACTAATGCTCATTAGTACATTAGATGATCTAAAAGAGAGGTGAGAACTTACTTGGTGGGTGACATGATTAGATCATATATACCCTAGATTGAGGGTTAGTTTATTTAATGTATATATCATGGAGATTCTAGACATATGAAAAGTCATGATTAGACTTGTGATAGCATGAGTGTTGTGACACTAGTCAAACACCAAGGTACTATTTTATGTAATAGCCTTGTGTTAGTCCATTTTAAATTAGGGAAAATTCTATGACTTTGGGGATATCATCTAGGATTAGCTCTAGTATAATATGTATGGGATGATATCTAGAGAGTAGAATACTATGGGGCTTATTTTTTTGTTGAGTGCTTAGATATATGAGAGGTTCCTTATGTATTGACTAGTTAGGTTATCCCATATGGTCAATGATAGGCTACCTTGAATCATTAGATGGAGATACTACCATGTAGCTTGGGACATACCCCATGTTTCATTATTATGGACCATCACACAAGGGGAGATCATATGTAAACCCTTTGCACACATTACTACTATATGGCTTAGTTGGTTGATCATTATGATAAGGTTGGCATGAGTGTGGATCATGGGCCATTACACCTCATGAGTAGAGTCATATTTGGTGACACACTTTCTAGGGTATTTTGGACTCTCACACCCATCAACCCCTATAGTATTACCTACTTATTGGGAATAACATGCTAGAGAGCTAGGGGGAGAGGAAGAAGAGGAGTATTAATGGAAGTACTTATGATTAGGTTTTAGTGTGCTAGACCATGCACTAATTGAGAATGGAAGTAGGTGAAAATAAGAGGGGATGACATGGATGTGGATGTAGGTACAAATCAATCACCATAGTAGTCAATGTTTAAAAAGTAGTAGTAGTGACCATCCCATCCACATTATAGATGGAGGCATTATTAGTGAGAGAAAGCATAGGTGAGGGTTGTTGTACAGGGTGACCCAATAGTCATTATAGGCCATAACTAGTCTATTTAAACACATCTCAAGAGAGGATCACAACATGCATGAATAATGACTCATGGATTTGCATTAATGTAGAGGTAACCTATAGAGGAGGTGCTCGGTGGCAGAGTGACACCAACATTGGTAAGAAATGTTATAATTTTGATTTAATATTTGATATATAACATTATTTAAATGTGATTATAGTAGGTAGATAGATTTTGATATATACATGATCTAATATCTATGTAATTTAGGTTTGATAGATCCTATGATGGATGAGATTAGATGGGTATATCTAGTTATGATTGTGTACCATAACATTTTAAATATGGTATTGTCTCCATATGACCCCAACATGATATATTATCCTATGGTACCATCTATCCTAGCCTAGGTAGACTAGTTTAGACTAGTGGGAGATGTTATGAGGTAGTTACAAGCATGTTAGGATGGATTACATCCATTTTTATGGGTGGAAAAGGGAGAGGCATATGCCTATTAGGCCTTCGATTAGGAGAGACTAGTGCACATGGATACCAAGATCCATATTGGATAGGCACAAGCCTAGGTGGCTAATCTATAAGGGTAGATAGTAGGTTTGAGATTCTAGACTACCTCACTATAGCATACCATTCAGAGAAGATAGTCCCAAGTATCTATGGGTAACTTGGCTAGGCTATAGGATAGGCATGATGGAGCCCAACCTTAGAGATGGATCTATTTTATATTTTTTATTGTACAAAATGCATGATACTATATTGATTTTTATATTTTGATTTGATCTCATGAGTTATATTTGGTTATGATGTTGATGTATGGATATATTTCATTCTATAACATGTATTTATGTTTTATTATCTATATTATGTGAATTATATGTTTAATGTTTTATTTTCTATCAATAGGTGATACACATGCATGGTTAAAAATAAAAAGGAAAAAATAACTTGGAAAAGTATAAGTAATCAAAATAAATGTATTACACACTTTATCACAATGGGAAATGTGTAAGAATAAAATATGACTAAACATAATAAACTAAAGATGGTAAAAATGGTAAAAAAAAATGTCTTTAAACCATGTAAATATTTGCACCAAGTTAAAAAAAGTAAAATTACATGATATGATGTTGGTAAGTATGAAAATAATGTAATGAAATGGAAGGAACATGAAAACCAAATGGTATAAAATAAAATAAATTAAGTCAATCAATCATACTAAATCATGTTGGGAAATATAAAAGAGAAACAAAATTGGAAAAATGAACTTAAATTGATCACACTAATTCAAGTTGGGAAGCATGAAACTTTTAAGAAAATGTTTATATTCTTACATGCAATCATAAAGTAAGAAGATAAAACTGAAAGATTAATGAAATAATCATAAAACATACTATATCAATATGGGAAGCATGTAAATGATTTGTAACTCATAATCAATCACTACCTATCTCAAATTTAACACATGTAATTTCATTGTGACTTAGGTATTGGAATATTTTATGAGGAAGTCCTAGTCCTATCCATGATCTTACACTACAACTCATAAAGGGAACACCAATGAGGTGGAAATAATTTGGAAATTGTTTTAAAAGGAATGTTTATAATTGTAATTTGTGAGGAAGGTCTAGTCGTATCCATGGTCTTACACTACAACTCACAAATGGAAACCATAGGGGGAAGTGATCACCTAACAAAATGATATTTCTCAAGGGGAGATATTAGGATTGTTTTAAATGAAAGAGGGAATGTAAAAAATCAAATTGTAGGCATCTATGAGAAGACCTTAGGAAACATGAGGCACACTAAAGACACATAAAAGACACTAAGTGGCTAGTGACCATCAATATACAAAGGATACCTATTTTTAATAATCAAAAAAGTTGTATATTAAAATAAGTGAGATACTAAGTTTGACTCATGTTGGTTGGATGAAAAATAAAATTAAAAATGACCTACCTTCCCACAATGTGATCCCCATTCTTTATGACCTCTTACAAAGCCATCGATCTATTGTGAAGATTGGGTACTTGTGTGAGAAAGTAGGTATTAATAAAATATTTTTTTTATTATATTTTCCCAATCTACTAGCCTATCTCACCCCAATATACCTAGACTCTATCATAAGTCCAACTTTGGAGTTTGATATTCGATTATAAAAAGGATATGTGATTTAAATCATGTCTTTTAGTGTGATTTAACTTTTGAAATTTTGAATGTTGCCTTTAGTTTAAATGATTTATCTTTTAAATTTTTATGGATTTTGAGATTCCTCCTCCATACTAACTTAGAATAACCAACTTGAGGATAAAATTGATACACATAAATTATATTTATAATTTGGCTAAAGGAAACTAAGTACCCAAATACATGATTGACTAAAACACTTAGGCAACCCTATGAACCAATATGTTATCTCAAGTTTCAACCATGTGTATACTTAGTTTGTGAAACTAAATAATAGGGATAAATGGAGATCCAAAGTGGACCAATAAAATACAAAATGATAATGAGATGAATTTTTACCTAATTGATCACATGGGAAATAAGGATTGCTAAGGGGAGTAAGGTTTGTATGAACAATTCATAATAATAATTATCCATGTTATAGAGATAAGGTATCAGACAATCATGATAAAAGATAAAGACATCCATGGAAAGAAATGAACTCATAAAGAGAATAATTTAATCATGAAAATAATCCATAATAGATAATAAAGAAATAAAATGACACCATATACAACACATAATGTGAAATATAAGGATCCATGTATGATAGATAAATAAATCAATATTTAAAATAGAGTCAAATGATATAAAGTAGATATATGTAAAGAAAATGGAACATGTGTCTAATCCAAAATCATAATGAAGAAGAAAGTGAAGTAACACCATGTTGTGTTCATAAATACTAGTAAATTTGTCCACAAACATTATCCATAACATCAAATATATCTCTATGAAGCTAGACTCTAAATGTAGTGAAGGTATCATTAATCTTTAGTGAAAGCTTGTTAAATAGCTCTTGTCAAATCTCCTCTACAAAAAATGTAGGCATCCCTAAAGTAATGTGATCATGAGGGACATCATGTATATAATACTCAAGATAAGGAATAAGAGTGTAATATATGGGACAAGAAGGAACCACCAATAGAGAAGGGACCACAAGTGAAGGAGGATCCATGGGTGGAAAGGGAACCATAGGTGTAGGAAATAAGGGATCACAGGTGGAGGAACCATAGAATAATAATGGGGGTAATTATTACATGTGTAACCTATGGGAGGAAGAATAGCATGTGCAAGAATGGTCATAAATTGATCTTAAGATATTGTTAAAGGATGTATAAATGATCAGTGTGATGGGTCTTACATTGGTGCCATTGAAAATATACCTCTCTATATTTGTCAATAATGGGGGTACTTATTACATGTGTAACCTATGGGAGGAAGAATAACATGTGCAAGAATGGTCATAAATTGATTTGAAGATATTGTTAAAGGATGTATAAATGATCGGCGTGATGGGTATTGCATTGGTGCCACTAAAAATATACCTCTTTATATTTGTGAATATACTTAGGTAATAACTTATGAGGATGTATATCCTTGTCTATAGGCTAAGGAAAAGTAGGATGTAATGTTCTAATATATTGTCGAAGCTTTTGACAATTGGTGGAAGAATGATTATCTATGTTGTGGAAGCAATATATACATTTTTTATTAGACTCTATGGGCTTATTAATAGAGGGATTAGAAGAAAAAGTTGGGGAAGGCTAGTATAGTTTACAATCTCTAGTCCAATGATCAGTAACTCTATGAATCTCATAGTATGATTGATCAGCCCATTAGTTAGGCAAGGGATCAAGTTATGATAAAGGAATTAGGACATCACTAAGGGGAGGTGGGGCTAGTGTAAAGACTAGGAGAGGTTCATCTAAAGGAAAAATAGAATAATAAGTAGGAAAAGACTCAATTAATGGTAGATTAGGAATAAGATATAGACTAGGCTCAATTGAGGAATGAGCAGGATGCACAAATGACTTAACGATAGTAGCAAGCATCTCAGGGGGAAGTAGGCTATAGGGATCCTGGTATTTAGCAAAGTGATAGGGACCAGTCATATCATGATCCACAAACATGCTCCTAAGAAGTTATTTATAAAAAAGGAAGTGTTCCATGAAAATGTACCATCTATACCCTATGAGTAAGAGGAAAAATGCTAAAATTAGGAATTATATAAGACATAATGCTATAAGGTGAATGAAAAGACTAAAACAAATAAGAACTATAATGAAAGATATCAACATCTCTAGCCTATAATAGACCTAAAATAATTGGATCAACTAAAGTATAGACATCATCATATTCAGGTGTATGAAGGTCAATGGAACAAGTAAGTATGACATTATTATTGGAGGTTATGTGATGAATAGAGTATTAAGTCTTAGTTAATACCATGGGTATATTATCATTATTTGGATAATGGGAACATAACTTCAAAGATCGTGGAAGCTAGGAAATGAGATGAGGAGAGAGATCTAAATTTTTGAATTTGAGGTTGATCTCAACTATTTCATCATCATTTGAGGCTAAAAGGTTAGGTGGTATGTTCTTGATGAATTTGGGTTGACCATGATAACCTCACATAGAGTTGATAAGGAAGTTAAAATGTTGATATTATATGAATAAAAATCTTGACAAGGGTTCAAGGGTTATAATTTTTAAATATCCCATGATCTTGGAATACTTCAAAATTTCAAGGGTTAGTGTCACCTTGAATCTTATATATATCACCATTATGGATAAACTTGACACATTGGCAAGAAAAAGAGGTGGCATCCCTCATGTGATAAGTCTATGGCCTTCTAAACAAGATATTTTAGGAAAGGGGAAAATTGAATTTCATAACCTTCACTTTAATAGTGATAGGTGGGATGGTAATAGGGAACCACCCATAACTTAAAGGAGGCATTTGCCTTCGATCATAACCTTGAAATGTGTTATGTGTAGAATTAAGAGTACACTCAGAGTATCCAAGAGTTTTAGTGAAATTGAGAGAGGAAACACAAATACACGAACCCTCATCAATCAAAGTATGTTTGACTTAGATATCACTAATTTGGATGCTTATAAAGAGGGAAGGATCATTTGCATGAAGCATAATCTCATCTAGGATCATAGAAGTAATAAGAAATTTGAGATAAAGAGAAGTGTCCACTGTTTTATCAATGTATATAGACATATCTTTACATTATTTCAAGATATTATCTTTTGACCTAAATAAAAAGCTTCACGTCTTGTTAGGGGAGGATGGGGGATGATCATTTCAAATAGGATTTGTATAAGGTAGTTGTGATGATGTAAAGAATTTTTAATAAGTTTGAAAAAGGGAATTTGAGATGGGAGATTGGTAACCTCTGTGAGATGGTCCCATTCATCATAACCCATGATTAGACTACTAGATATAGGTATGTAGTGTTGGAGGAGCTCCTAAGAAGGATGATTAGAAATGCATGTAAACTTGTGTTGATAAGATGTAGTTGGTTTATTTTTGGGATAAACTGGTTGATTGTCTTGAGAGGATAAGGTACTTTATTGAGGTTTGTCTTGTGATTGATTCGAAGAAGTGGTATTAGAAGTTTGAATAATGTTATCCATGGGTAGAGAGGTTAGGGAAATCGTATAAATACTATGAGAGGTGTTATCCAATGGAGGTGTTATAATTTAATCTCCAAAAGAGATAAGGTCCTCTTGCCCCAACTTTATTAGGTGAGATGGGGAATAATCTTTGATAACTCAAAAATTTTGAGATGATGGGTATATGTGCTGAGGATTATATTCATTGAAGTAACTACCCTTTGTATATTATTCATATTTATCACATTATCTTCAAGAGTTTTATTTATAAAAATTTCAATGTTATTGGTGGAAGGAGTAGATTTATCATTATTATCTTAGTGATTAGGAAGAGGGTCTTTATAAATGACTAGATGAGCATTAACTTGGTTCAAATCTTGATTTTTACTTTGTGTTTTATGATATTTGAATGTAATGTCATAGGCTTATTGACATTTAAGAATGAGGGAATTGTGATCAAAATTTGAACCAAGAATGAAATCCATAGATAAGTTACATAATTTCCTATAATTTTCATGAGAGTGACCCTAACTACCATGAAATAAACATAATTTATATGGATCATACCATGATTTCATGGGGTGAGTGGGATCAATCTCTTGTGGAAGATTCCTTTGTAGGCATGTTTTGAAATTCTAATAAGGATAATGTCTTATGAACATTGATGTTGTTTATTTAATAAAATGGAAGATTAAGGGTGTGGTTTAGAGGGGAAGATTTCTCTAGAGCAGGATCAGGAATAATAGCTTGAATATTATGAATGGTATCATCGGAATCAGTGACACCATCATTAGTAGCATGATGATTTTTATTTTTTATAAGCATGTGAGTGCTCACTAAATGTTGGGATGGCTCAAAATAACATGAAAAATTATTGGTACTTGGATTCATCAAGGACCTCTTTTAAAGTTCATGGAGAGAGGGTTTGAACCTGATATTACAACTTAGGATAGAGATCATTCACCATGTTTTTCTCACACTTATTAGACAAGGTCTTCCATCATTTGATGAAATATTATGTAGTTTTTATCTCAAGTTACTTTCAATTGATAAATGAGCCAAGGTATTCTCAGGGAGGTCATTATTTTGAAACTCTTGTACTAGAGTTTTAACTAGATCTTCAAAACTAGTGATAGAATGGTACTTGTGTTTATTATAACAATCTAAATCATATCTAGAGAGGGTTTTCTCTAAGATATTTTTAGTGGAAAAAGTGTTTAACTTGACCCAATCTTTGTAGATATTGACAAAAAAAAAAAAATTTAAGGTAGGATTAGTTGACCCATTTTAACTAATGGTAGTGGTGATACCTCCTACATATATGTTGGAAATTTGAGGCATAAGAGGTTAATTTTGAATATGTTTAATCATTTTTCTAACAAGAGGTGGTTGAGGAATGGTATTTCCATGGAAATCCCTTAGGCGGGGTGGGGGCATTTTGGTTTTGCCCTCGCCATGGAACTCGTTGAGGTTAATTTTTGAGGTGAATAAGGTGATTCTTCATTTGCATCATTTGATTGGCATTATTATCTTGGAAAGAGTTCATTTGATTATAATTTTGTAACAAAATTTGATGGGTTTGAGTGGTGTTTTAATTAGTTTGTGCATCATGTGAAGAATTAGCATTGGTAGTAGTGGCTTGGGTACCACTATGAGTAGTGGAATGTGTGGAACTAGTGGCATGAGTAACATGTGTAGTGAAATATGCACTAGTATAAGGATTATAAGAAATATAATCACTAGTGGAATGATTACCATCGGTGTAAAATGATTCACTAGTGGAGTGATTGAATAAAGTGGGTGTTGGAATAGTCCCACTACTTGTTGAACCTACCATGTTAGTAGAAATACTTGGCATGGATGTGGAAGAAATCAAAGAAGATGAGGTCATAATATGAGGAGTCAAGAAAGAAGGAATAGGTTGAGAATAAAATAAGATATTTACCCTAAATCCATGAGATAATGTGGGGGAAGGTGAATAGGGTTCTTCTTCTTGATCACTTATCATAAGTTTGTAAATAGTGGAAGGGTCTTTTCCTTGATGTTGAGGAAACTCATTAATGAAGAAAATCATTTATAGAGTATACTATAGTTTAGTATGATATTAAGGAAAAAAGAGGGTTATGAAATGAATATGCATGAGGATGAGTCTCATAATTTGTAGTGCGAGTGGCCAGATGAACATTACTTTTATCTAAAGTGGAAGACATAAGTTGTTTATGGGGAAACCTATTAGGAATTGGTAAATATCATCATATTTTTTGAGTTAAAATATATGTTGTCCTCAAATAATAAGTTCATTATGAAAGATAAATGTTAAAAAATTATGATGATGATGCAAAGATAAAGTCATAAAATAGGATATATATTCTAATCGGTCGACTATGTTATGTAACCCAAAGAGGACAATAGACACATAAGGACACACAGTCATATAGCTCAACTTTGTATAGTATAAAATAAGGATAAATAGGCTAATAAGGATACACATTTATGTAGGTATAATCTATACTACTGAACAAAGAACTAAATAGGGGGATAAGAAGACACAGTCATGTAGGTCGACTATATACTACTAGAAAGAAGGCATAATAGTCTATAGGAGACTTTATTGACAAAGAATATAGTTTTCTAAAATAGGGAAAAAATTTAAAGATAATTTAAATAAAAAATGAGAGCAAACACAAATAATTGGATCAATGTGACTGATCCAATTGGAGCACACAACACAAACCTTGTACCAACACTTGCCAATACAAGTTTTGCAATATAAAACATAATGATCAAAGAGCAAACAATCAATTGAAAAGTAAATACTAACTAATTAGTCACACTAAGTTTTATTAGATTAGAATAGATTTTAATTTTAGTGTTATAATAAATTTGGTTTAAATAGGTAACTAAAAAGCAATCTAAGGTTGGTTTCAGGATGTTTGGGCTGAAATGGATCTATATTGGTAATGGTACTAGTTTGGTATTGGGGCCTACCACCTCACTTCACAATCCCATAATGATAATGTTTTCAGTTGATTTTATAATATATACCATTAACCATGTATTTATACTTGGTCATAAAACCATGTTGGCTTCCCACTTGGTGATAAAATCTAAGTAGGAAGGGCTTGGGAAGATAAATTTTTGCTTTATTTGACATGTTAAGTGGTTTGGTAGTGTGTAATAAAGAGTAAAATAGTATAAAAAAAATGGTAATTTGAAAAACCACATATTTAGACTATGTAAGTTACTCTAAGCATAAAAATAATTAAAAAGGAATTGTGAACCAATTACTAGCAAATAGATGTTAATTTCTTGATTAATAATATTATAGAATTAGTTCAGGTGACACTATATGAAAATAGTATACAATAGATTTGACTAGATCATTTTGGTTCTACTAAAGTAATGTCTTTAATAATAGAGTCAAAAATGTCAACTATATCCCTCAGATAGAAGGGAGACTATAGAACTAAGTCAACCAAGGTGACCTAGTTAGTTATAAGGGTGCAGTTTTGAAGACTACCAACTTGTGAAAAATAGAACTGAAAGAAGAACTAAAATGACAAATATATATGAGAAATGAACCTATGTGGGATTGAAAATTATTTATATTTCAAATTTTATGTTGTATTTATTAATTATTGCTTTCAAATTTTGACAACTAGGTTGATTGGGTCGACAAAGTTTTACAAAACCTTGTGTGTTAAAGAATAAATTTAAACTGAGATGAATTGTTTGACAATATTTATTGACCTATATGTTGATAGAAGAAAATATTAGATATATTTTACATGTTTGAAAATTAATTCTAATTTGGAACTAAATAATAATAGTGTGTTGACATGCTTGATCTATTAACCTATAATTAATGAAGACTTCACAGATAAAATAGAGTCATTTTGAAGCAACTATGTGTTAAACCTATGCATATAAAGTTACAATTATATCAGATGGTTTAATACAATATTGTAAATATATTTAAAAATATAATATAATTATAAAAATTATGGCATGAAAGAAAACCTACAAGGGTTAGATTCACATCAGGTTCACCATAATGCATGTAAAGGGAAATGCAACTAATCTAAAAATCAATCCTAGCTCAGAGAAGACAAATCATACTTACACTTGCGATTGTTGATACATTATATATTTGGGGTTAAAACCAATATGGATCCATTAGACCTAACCAAGGGATCTCTTACCATAATAAAATCACTAATGAGTGTTCCAAATCCTCCAATCAATCAAAATTATATAATAACCCCAACTAGGTCCCATGTTTTTATATTCACTAATGCAAAAATAAAAAAATCAAAACAAAGTCTAATCTAGTGCTCACCAAAGATTTTGGGATAAATTGGGGGTAATAACAAGAAAATTAAATATTCATAGAATACATATACTCACATCAATATATACATAATCCTAATGCATGAGAGATAAGTACAAATGCAAATATATCTAATCTTATAAGGGAAGAACAAAGTTAGGAATACTTACCTTTGAAGATGAACCCGTTGACCCTCAATCTCTCTATTAGACAAGATGATTTTCAAGAGTTTGTTATGGTATGTAAATATGACAAAAATAAATTAGCTTTAGGATACATAACCTATTTTTGCATCCAAAATACGTCTCCACAAGATAAGATCCATATGTTCAAATAAAATATGAATTCCTAAGCTATGTTCCTCAAGTATAATGATGGATAAGTAGATGAGAAATATATATATATATATATATATATATATATATATATATATATATATCTTATTCTTATCTTCCTTAGAAATGAGGAAATGAATGTGTTTATATGTATGAATCTAACCTTAGTCCTTTCTAAAATTTTAGCTGACAAGGTCGATCTAATTGACTCTGTATTGTTATTGACAAAAATAAATTAGGTCTTAGTTTAGGTCAGCCAGGGGTTGACCTAGAACCTAAATGAGTTTTATCAATTAGAGTATAGGGTTGATGGGGCTGAAATTTTATTTTAAACTATTGGAAAGGGTTTTAGGCTAGGGAAGATCTAATGAAAGTAGAAAATGACTACATGAGGGTGAAAAGAGGAGTTAAAGCTTAGGGGAATGTTTTTTAGGAGATGGTTGTATAGATATAAAGTGGTGGTAAAGGGAAAATAATCCTAAAAATCACCACTAGTATTCCCACCCCTTTCTTGGTGCACCCTTTAAGGCATGCACTCAGAGATATTGAGACTCAATAGGTTCATGTAAGAGAGAAAGCATCGATAAGTAATAAGGTTTGAAAATATTATGTGTATCTAGATATATATTAAACATTTATAGCACTAAATTATTAACAATAATGGATATTAGCACTAATATTTTTCAAAAATCTAACATGCATATCAAAGGGTTTGATAATTCATGTGGCCTACAAATTGGTCAAATCATACTAAATGTGACATTGGGACCAAAAATGGTACCAAATACATTATAATTAATTTCTCAATCATTACATTATAACTTAATCTTGGGTAGACCTTGGATACATGTAATGGAAGTTGTCCCATCTATATTACATTGATGTGTCAAATTCATACTCCATGGGACCTTATGGACAATACTTGCCAATGATGAGCCCTTCAAATTTTATAAAATGATAAATTATGAAATGAAATAGATTCCTAAAATGGTACCACAAAAATAATATATTCCACTTGAAAGTATATCAACTTATGAGATTGGAAAATCAATCAGAATAACTCATTCATCTCAAGGTATTCATAAGGCACTAACCACTAAGGTGCACTTGGATCCACATCTAAAATAAAAACCATTACAAAAGGAACCAATCATACCAATTCAATAATAAAATTAAACATTTGAGATTCCTTTATTGGTTACTACCAAACAAAAATATCAAAAAAATTATATTACTATGATAGTGATGTTGAACCTCCTCATGATATGACATATGAACACTTGGTTCCACTACATTTTGATCTATTTGAACATATTTCACATAACTTATTCACACCTATAAGTCTTAGTACATATAATTTAACTCTATCTCCATAATACATAAAACTGAATAAAGATAAGGGAAATACAAAATTAATAGATGAACATGTCAATTATTTCTATTCAATCCATCCCTCTTATTTGATTATTTAATCCAACCTTACAAGTAACAAATGTGGATCCACCATTTGAATAATGTGGATCCCTCTCATAAATCCCAAAAACAAATTTTTAAGATCATATAAAACTAAGATGTTTTACACATTATTATTTATATGTTACTCAAGCATATAATGATATCTTTACCTCCTAATAGAAATCAATCACAAAATATACTTATTTAATAAGAAAGATCTTGATATCTCACTTATCATAGAATCATCATTCATGACATAAATCATTGTGCGATATTACAAAACCAAATTCAAGATTAAAAACATAATGTTCATATATAAATTATATTTAGTAAATGAAAAAGACCTCTGATTTTAGATATTTTAAAAGATAAGGATATAATGAGGCATGATTCAAAACATCGTAGATATCAATATTTTATTATTACTATAGAAACTAATGGAACTTGTTGTCCACACCTTAAGATTAATAAAATCAATTGGGAAACATTGTGTATTTTTGCATGTTTAAAATATGTTTTCCATGATATACATGAGTTACAACATTTCCCACTTTTCGCATAATTCCTTGGATACGTTATGATGCCAATAGCATGAGGGAAAAAAGTGGTTGATACACCAATATGGGTAAAGAACCAGAGACCAAATTTGACTATTTAGTTTAGGTAATAGTGGTTGGAAGATATGAAAAAAAATTATCAATAAAAAAATATGTGCCTCCTATACTAGTTTTAAAATAAATAATTTTGCACTACAGATAATGAATTTGATGATAAACCCATAGAAACAATTGCCACTAATAAATTGTTAGAGAAAATTGAAATTTTGGAAATAAGAAAACATAATATTTTTGGAATGTAAATGTCTTACATCCTATTTATTTATTCCCTAAGATTTAATATTTGAAAATATAATCATAATTAAAATTCCAAATTATTCAAAAAATAAAAATAATCAATAATAAATTACAAAATAATTAAAATAATATAAAAAATACAAACATAGTCAACATACACATGTTTACTAGGTCCTTGGCATATATGTTGTTTACTTTATTTTATTAGATAACATATCACTTCTACACATATACATTTGACATATACATGAGTGTGATACTATCACACACTAGCCCCATGATCCTTACACATATAGGTGGTGGACCTCTCCTCTTTCCATGTGGCATACTACATTCGGGTTTTTTTCTTATTTGATCATAATTTATACAAGTTACATAATTTTATAATCATTTATACATTATCATGTTGAGAGTATATACTAATGCTTACACATGCCTATATTTTTGCTTACATATTTCATAGTGTACTTGAGATGTTGTGTTACATGACATTTTTTCTAACACATAAATACAAAGACTAATATGATATGGTTATGTTGGTTTCTTATACTTCATTTATTCACATTGTCACTTCATTGAGTGTCTTTTTCATGGTTTCTATTGTCTTTCTTGTGGAACATTTGAATATGTTCCTTTCTTGTTGGCCCCTTTTCCATTATATGTTTCTTTGTATTTATAAATTTTAATATGCCATTCTTTCGTGTGTGTGACATTTTAATATATCCCTTGTTTGTGGTCTCCTTAAACCCCTCTTGTGTGGCATTAAGTGCTCTTATGTGTGTGTTTAATTATTTGTTCAACTTGTAATATTATTTATATATGTTACCATGACACATATCATGTATCTTAGGGCTTTTTGTGGTCACATAATGTGATATCCATTGATATATCTACTCCTACTTGTTATTTATACATGCTACATTATTCATACATAGATTATACAGTTATCTTATCCTTTTAAAATAAGGTAACTACCAAATTACATTTCCATCACCTCAAAATGTGGGGTATATTAGTGAGGTCATGTCATAGAGACATGGCCTTCACACTTATACAATTTCTATAATTTAATTACAATTTACATAATTCATGTATACACAGGTTATAATCTTATACATTGCATTAATTTTTAAAAAATTGGGAAAAGTTTCTCAAATTTGTGACATATATTATAAATAATTACAAATCAAAGGTTGAATTTTGACATATATTTCATCTTAAGACACATTAGAGGTGAATATTCCATGAAAGTTCACAAAAATTTTAAATACATATTCAAACTTATTCAAACATGTTTACCAAGAAGAACTAATACCTTGCTAAGAAGCATAATTTTCACTAGGAAGTACTATTTTGAGCCTTTTATGTCTAAAATAATTGTATCCTTTAAATAGTGTGGTTTAGATTAAATTCCCTCAATGGAATAACACTACTTCTATTTTGTAGGTTGAGTTGGTTATAACACATAGTTTAGCTTTTATTATACTATCACTTAAGTTGTTTGCACCCTTGCACTAAATCAGGGGCCTAATTACCTTGAAATATTCCTCTTGAAATCTTTAATGTTCATTTTTTAACCTCTCTTAGATCTAATTATTCTTAAGAAATCATATTTACCAAGTCAAATAACTAAGGGGAAACATGTTTACATCGACACAAAGGTGTACTCCTTGATCTCATTCTTTTCATGATTTTTAATTATATCAAATTTCATGTTATATGCAAATTTATACTATAACATGGTCTTGGTGAGAGGTCATACAACATAAAAAAATCAAAGTGGGATCAATCAAAGGCAATGTGTGTTATACTCACCCAGGTATACATTTATTTCATTTAACCTAGTAATTTAGTATTTGTGTTGCTAGATTGGGGGAATTTAGCTACTAAAATATGATTTATTTACTATCTCAATCTTGTATAATTGATAAATACCCATCATGTATCTACCCTCATTTATAAACCTCCATGTTATCAAAAGGTTCACATACTCCATCTCACTGTGCATAACTATTTATCTTATGGTCCAACCCAATCATTTTGTATGACCCAAATCTCTTACACTATACATAAAGCTTAAAACCTAATATATATCCTTCACTGTAAGTTTTAAATCCTTAGCATTTTCCTGGCCTCCTTTTAGAACATTAATTTTAAGTGGACTTAATTGACCCTTCGACTTGGTATTAATTAAATAAATAGTAATATATTATTTATTACCTTGAGGTGGAAACTTCCTAATAATAAATAATAGAGTTATAATTATTTAATTATTACCAAATTTTAATTAAATTGTTTTATTGGGATGGATGAACCTGTTACTTTTACAATGGTCACCTCCCTTGGTATTTCACTATAAATAGGGTTTTACACCTATTGTGAAATCATTAGAATATGAAATTATTTTATCATACTCAACCTACAAAACTTGTGAAGGTTATTTGACAAAAGAAGTGAGAAGAGGAATAATATATTGTATTGGGCCTTGGTTTCTCAATAATTTGAATAATCATCATTAGTGGGATTTTTAACCTCTTTGAGGTTTTCCCATGATAAATCTATATGCAATGGTTCATTGATATTTTTTCTTCATTTATTATTCTTTGCTTATCAAATTCACTCTAGATCCTATCATGTGGAGGCATACTGCTTTATAAATTATGTCATGGAATCAGATCTAGTGGGTGAAATTGATTGGCATGTAAATGGTGAATTATCTTATAATTAATTTCAAGTTTTTTTCCCATGCCTATAGATAAGTTGTGCATCCTATGGTATGACCTCCTATCTGAAGAAATATCAAAATAATTATTTTCAGTCATTTTATAGCTAGGTTATTGCTAAAAGAGATTGGATCTTGTGTATAAGCCTCTTGGAAGTATATCTAGAGCCTGATAAGGCTTCCTCAATAAATTATTAATTTCCTCTATGTGAGGTGCTATTATGCACCCTAGTAAGTTTTTAAAAATTCATTTCTAACTCAAAATCCAATTTTAAAGCTTCTTATAGGTTCAATAGGCAAGGTTAGAGTAATTAAAAAATTTACAAAGGCTCTGGTAGCCTATTCTGAGATTTTTTATTTTTTATTCAGCCACTTGGGTGTCATAGTATATCCTAGGGAATTCAAAATGATGAATTTTTTATCAAAAAATAAATTTTGAAGCTCATTTCTACCTTGTTTCAAGTTTTCAAGAAGGTTGGAAAATTTTGGAGGTATTTAGAGGCTTATATAATTTTATGTGAGCACTATTGCTTCTACAATTATGCCATTACCATCTAAAGCTACATGTATGTAATTTTATTTATATAGTTTACAAAACTATTTAAAAAATAAAATTATTTATTAAATATTTGTTTTCCAACATCGGGCCCTACTTTGGAGATAACTAATTACTTAAAGTTAAAAAAATTTATTATTTTTTATTTTTTTTATTTTTTTAAAATTACATGCACATTTTGTGTGTGTGTGTGTGTGTGTGCGCGCGCGCGCGCGCGTGCGCGCGCACATATACATATACATATTTATCTTATGGTCCAACCCAATCATTTTTTGTGACCCAAATATGTTAAACTATACATAAATGTTAAAACTTGATATATGTATGTATGTGTACATATACATATTTATCTTATCATCCAACCCAATCATTTTTTATGACCTAAATATCTTACATTATACATAAAACTTAAAACTTGATATATATCCTTCACTGTAAGTTTTAGATCCTTAGCATTTTCTTGGCATAATTTTAGAACATTAATTTTAAGTGGGATTAATTGACCCTTAGACTTAGTATTAATTAAATAAACAATAATATGTTATTTATTGCCATGAGGTGGAAACCTCGTGATAATATATAATAGAGTTATAATTATTTAATTATTAATATATTTTAATTGATTTTTTTTATTAGGATGGATGGACCCATTACTTTTACAATGATCACCTCCCTTGATATTTCACTATAAATAGAGTTTTACCCCTTGTTGATACTTAAATGTGTACACTAGGTCAACATATAGTGTTTAAGAAACACTTTTCATGTTTGTATTCATATAATCCATTGCATGAGTTTTTGGCTATAATAATAATATTATCCTTGGTGTAATATAGGTATAATAGGTTGATCATTTCACAAATTATATTAGTTGGTGTTTGGGAACCATGATGGCTTAATAGTTAATCTTTGATTTTGAAGATGATTTATGCTATTTAAAGTGAATAATGCTCAAAACTAAGTGTAAATCTAAACTAAGATGAATATTCACAATGAATATAATCTAAAATGAATTCATAAAAAAAGAGAAAAAGGAAGGGTAGGGCAAAAAATATAAGTGTTTTTGATATTTGCTTCAAACATTATGAAAAAGTTCCAATTTCATTTGAACATAATTTTAACCAATGTGCAATTTGAATTATAATAAGCTCAAATACTATCACACATTAGGTAGACATCTAAGCGAGGTATGAAAAGATGTAAATAATAACAAGATTCACTTTAATAACTTTACCCCTACAAGCAAATAACATTAGCCTAGATGCAAGAAGAGTAAATAAAGTGAAGTAAACCTATGAAATTTCAACTAATCCAGCATTATCCTAATTATCAACTCTGCATTAAAAATATGCACATTAAAAATTAATAAGAACCATTCAAATTTGAATATGAGACCAAATAAATGAGAGAGAAACCATGATATAAATTCACAAAAGAAAATGTGAACAAACTTTGCAAAATTTCTTGATTATATTAATTTTCTCAAAAGTTGCAAATAGTTTTTTGGCTCTTAAAACTCTCTTCCCTTTCACAATTGTCAATACCCCTTTATATAGACCCTTCATGAGCTATATCAATTAGTGATGTCAAATTACATTTATACATGTGTCTAGGATAACTATCCTTTCTATTACATTCTAAAACAAATAACATGTACTTTAAAAGATGTACATGCCTTTGCAAAAGAATATTCCTTCTCCAAAATATATATAATGCTATTTATAAAATAATATTCTAAATCCAACTAACTTTGGGACCCTGGTACTACTGTAGCCTTCTACCTTGCTTGCAAGATCTTCATTCCATAATGTTATTCACCGATCAGTTGGGGGTCAGTAATGTGTCTCATGAACAAAATTTTTCTTGATCGCCAAGGTTATTGAGATCTTTCTTATCTCTCTTCAAATCTTTTTTGATGATCCTAATATCTCTTAGCTTCTTTATATGTCAAAATTAGTCCATGATCTTCTAATTATCATCCTCTATCTTTCCTTAACCTTCGTTCCTCACCTCATGCATGAATTGAGAAATTCCATGCCTTAACTCCTCATAAGTGATAAATCTCAAAGGACTAAGTTAGGTGGGATACTTGATTAGGCTATCCAATATGTGTAGCATCTTGTCCTCTTACTATTTGAGGCTCTTGGATATGTCCTCCATCCTCTTGGACCAACTACTTAGGGCTTTGATTTTGTCCCCCAAAATAGCCATAACCATATTTGAATGGGCTAGGTTGACTGTCCTACATTCAAGGACTTGATTATTGGTCAAGGTTTTGATAAAAATTTTCACTTGATAGTTTGAATCCTAACATTAGCCAACTTGTCTTGTATCCATGGAATTTTGCTTAATTATTACCTCCTAATTATTTTTGACTAAGTGGAATTGAATGAATCAATCATGGTCTCTTCATATAGATTGAATCTATTTTACCAAATTAACAAGATGGCAGTCTCTTCTAAAAAAAATTATTTCAAGATTCCCTTGATCATTATAGTATAGCTTCATTGCAAACATGTTCTCCTCTTGTGGTGGTCTATTAGTTCTTAATGGTCCAAAACAAGATCAACCAATTGTTGTCCCTTGTATTTAGAGTTGTAGCATCCAATTGTGTGTCTTTGAAAAAATTATTATCTGAAGTTGGATAAATCTCCATATCCATTTGTGAAATACTTTTTTGGACTACCATAGATATGGGCTTCTCTAGATTGCTTTTTGTTGGTCTATATTTCAATTTTGGATTGAAGTATCCTTATACATATGATAATTCAACCACATTGGCTTAATTATAATGAGTACAAGGTCAAATCAAGGTCTCTACACTTGCCAGGGATTTCTTGAAGGTTTTAATAGTGATTTAATTGTATTATCTATTTGAACTTACATGAGTTCCATGACTTAAATCCTAATTCGATTACATCCTTGAATTTCCTAGGTTTGTAAGATCTTCCACTTGGCATATTATACCTATGTGGCTTTGATGTGGCATCACTATGGCATCCTTGTGTCATTTTCATGGCATTTTACTCATTAATATTTAAAAAGTGACCATTTCCTTTTGAAAATTCTACCTTGATCTCACATCATTAGATCATCCTTGTATAGATCAATGTAAACCATCGATCTTGATCTAAAAACTCAAATACCATTGGTTGCTTGCTATGTTACCCATGGTTTTGACACTTCTCACTTTGGTATTCACTTTGAGATTTGTTGAAATGTCAACATTGATCTTGCACCATTGATATTGATTACAAGGATCAATCATGCTCTATTGATCTTGATCTACTCAGTTATACTTACGAATCGATAGACCATTGATTTGAATGTGTATACTCATCTACATATTGGATATGTTTAAAAGATGTTAAAGCTTTAATTTTTAACCTACAACTATTCCATAACTCATCACCATAGTTTTCTTTAGGGATTTTGAATTTTCAATATTTTTTATGCATCATTCGATCATCTTCATCTGAATAAACATACTCTATTAAATCTTGATCTAAGGGGTGGAATGCCATTGGTTATTAAGTGTTCTTTGGCTGAGATTATGACACTTGTCACTTTATCACTTGTCTTAGGGATATATTAAATTTTTGACTTGATACACGTCATTGGATCAATCCTACTTGAGTAAACTTATGCCTTTGATCTTTGGAATATTCTCAAACGTTAGCTTAGGGTTAGTGATTTGAATTGTTTACTTTAATATTACACCATTTATCTTATTCATTTGAGAAAAATTAGACCATTGTTATGAATGAAAATGATAATTAATTTAGGCCTGAGAAAAATAAAAACTTAGAATAATGTTTTTGGACTATGGTTTTATTTCATGTTAATAAACATAGAGAAGACCTTATGAAAAACATTTTAATATAATTTTTGAGACATAATAAAGGGGGCCTCACATATAGTAACAATATATGTCATAAAGTCTTAGGACAAGGCTTTTAGGCCAAGTCTATAGACATAACAAATGATCCTGATGGTTAGTTGGACCATGTGGAAATAAAAAGGACTAAGGGGGATTAGGGAAATAAAGAGACCACACATAAAATTTTAGACTAAGATTTGGTCACATTAATAAACATGACTAAACCTTAGGATAAAACTAGAACTAAGTCCATGGCATAATAAATTATTTCCACACAAATTATTCATGCCAAATTTGAATTTGATTCAAAGGGACCTGAGCTAGGGTAATTTGAATGAGGGTTTCAAGATGACATTAGTTTGATTTTTAATAGACCAAAGGCTAGTAAAAGGCCTAACTGATATAAAATTCATGAAATGTAGGCATTAGCCATTCCAAATAGACTTCATTAGAGCTACAACCTAAGACACAAAGATCAAATGTTGTTAACTTTAGTTAAGATTAAGTTAGAATTATGAATAAATATGCCAACCAAATCAATTTTGAATGATCTTCAAATAAAGACTATGTGCAATCAGCTAATGGTGCTCTGATCAAGTGAATTTTCCATTTTAAGTTACAAATTTGCATAATTTAAAATGAAGTTACTATTAGGGTGTGGAGCTAAAAACTTCATCAAGGAGCATTCATTATCAGGTTCGGGTCTACACAGACACCAGCGTCGGTTAGGAGTGACTGACATTGGTCATAGGCAGTTGCAGAGACGCCGACGTCAGCAAAGGGTCAGCTGACGGTGGTCACAGACAAGCAGCAGGAACTGACGTCGGTTACCTGCGTGTCCAGAAAGCTATTTCCATGGATAGAAGTGAGTGTTTGCATGATAAGTTTGAGTTGAAGTCTCGAGCTTGCGTCTCTATTATTGGCATTACTATTTTTAGAGCCCTTGTTCAAGTGGCTTAACTGCTTGTTGGGTGTACATGCTCAAGTCTCCTAATTCTATATGTAGAATTAGATCTTCTTAGCTTTGTAGTAGTTATTTGTTGTAGAGAGTGAATTATTGTAATTCATTGTATGAGAAGAACAGTACAAAATTAAATCAATCCAGGCTTGTTGGAGTTGATTGTTCTTGAGAGAGAGAGCTCTTGAGGAATAGAGATCTATTGAGAGATCAATACATCTAGGAGAGATGTGGAAGACAGAAGCTTTCTTCAATTGTATTCCTTTTGTAAAGAGTTTGTTAATACATGTTTTTAGGGTGTTTTCTTGTATCTCTTATTCTTGCTATTATCATTCTAATTACTTATCAATCTGATTTAATTCCACATTTATTGATGTCACAATTGTAATCTATTGTTGGATTGATCCCCCAACAAGTGGTATCAGAGCCTTGGTTACAGGTTCAGAGCTTGATAATTGGTATCAAAGTTTAGGTTCACTAACAGGTGGTTCAGATCTGTGTAGTGTGTATTGATTACAGGTTCTCACAGGAGTTTCTGTAGGGATTTCTATTTGAGTGGGAGAAGCAATGGCAGATGAAAGTAAATTGAGAATGGAAAAGTTTAATGGCAAAAATTACCAACACTGGAGAATGCAGATAGAGGACTATCTGTATCAGAAAGATCTCTACTTACTGTTAGGAGGTATTGCAAAGAAGCCCAAAGACATGGAGGATGAAGAATGGGAAGTTCTTGACAGAAAGGCTCTGGGTTCTATAAGACTGAGTCTAGCATCCACTGTGATATCCAATTTATCACAGGCAAAGTCTACAGTAGAGTTGAGGACTACGTTAGCAAATTTGTATGAAAAACCCTCAGCTTCCAATAAGGTATATCTTATGAAGCAGTTATTTAATTTGCATATGAATGAAGGTGGATCTATTTCTACTCATCTGAATGATTTCAATGGTATTGTGAATCAATTAAGTTTAGTGAATATAGTGTTTGATGATGAGATAAAAGCTCTTTTAATATTATGTTCTTTGCCTGAAAGCTGGCATGGCTTAGTAATGGCAGTAAGTAATACTGCATCTACATCAAATATTTTGAAAGTATAGGATGTTGTTAGTGTTATCTTGAATGAGGAAATATGCAGGAAAAGCACAGAAGAGGCATCTGAGAATGCTTTAAGTTTTGAGAGCAGGAGAAGGCAAAAAGAGAAGAGCAAGAAAGGCAGATCAAGATCCAAGTCAAAGGGGAAAGGCAGATCTAAATCCAAAAATGGAAGAAGGCCACAATGCTAGAATTATGGAAAGATGGGGCACATAAGCAGAGATTGTTGGTCAAAGCCTAAGGAGGACAACCAGCACGAAGGAAAGGAAGAAGCCAAGATTGCAGGTTTTGCACAGGATGCTTTAATTTTCTCTCTGCATAATAATATAGAATCTTGGGTATTAGATTCTGGTGCATCTTTTCATGCTACTCCTAATAGGGAATATTTCAGTGACTATATCCATGGAGATTTTGGAATAGTGTATCTAGGGGATGATGAGCCCTGTAAAATAATTGGTAAAGGTAAAGTGCAGCTGAAGATGCAAAATAACAACACATGGGTGTTGAGAGATGTGATGCATGTTCCTAGCTTGAAGAGAAATTTGATTTCTGTAGGAAAGTTGGGGGATGAGGGTTGTACAGTAACTCTCACAACAGAATCTTGGAAGGTGACCAAGGGTGCACTTGTTATGGCTAGAGGTAAGAGAGAAGGTACTCTCTATTTGTGTAATTGTGTTACTAACAAATCTCCTTATGTATTATCTACTTTAGATGTGGATGCTAAATTGTGGCACTCAAGGCTTGGCCACATGAGTGAGAAGGGGATGTCAATTCTTAAGTCTAAAGGTATGTTTTTAGATTTAAAAGGCATAGATCTAGAGTTTTGTGAGCACTGTGTATTTGGAAAACAAAAAAGGGTTAGTTTTCTCAAAACTGGGTCTACTAAGAAGAGGCACAAGTTGGAGCTTGTTCACACAGACGTGTGGGGACCGGCTCAGGTTGCTTCCATTGGAGGATCATAGTACTATGTATCTTTCATAGATGATGCCACAAGGAAGGTATGGATCTATTGTATTAGAAAGAAATCTGATGTATTTGATACTTTTAAAGTTTGGAAAGCTATGGTTGAGAATGAAACAGGTAAAAGATTAAAGTGTCTGAGATCAGACAATGGCGATGAGTTCTACAGTCATAAGTTTAGAGATTATTGTTACATGCATGGAATCCGTAGGCAAAGGATGGTTCCAAGGACACCACAGTAGAATGGAATTGCTAAAAGGATGAACAGGACAATAATGGAGCGTGCAAGATGTATGAGATTGCATGCCGGTTTGCCCTTACAGTTTTGGGCACAAGCTGTTGACACTGTAGTATACCTGATTAACAGAGGACCCTCTATAGCTCTGGATGGTGGTATTCCAGAAGAGGCATGGATAGGTTAAAAGGTTGATCTCTCATATCTCAAAGTTTTTGGTTGTGAAGCCTTTGTGCATATAGATAAGGAAAATAGAAAGAAGCTTGATGCTAAGTCTATGAGATGCATGTTTATTGGCTATGGCTCAGATGATTTTGGTTACAGATTGTGGAATCTAGAAACTAACAAGGTAATCAGGAGCCGTGATGTTATTTTCAATGAAAGAGTGATGTTTTGTGATTAGCTAAGGAAGTTGAATCAATCTGAGTAGAGCAATGGTGAATTGGATGAGGTGAAAGTCCAAGATGAGCTCGCGAGAAAAAGAAATAATCACTTACAGGAAAACACAGAGACCGATGTCGACAGGTTAGGAATCGACGTCGGCAGGACAGAAACCGGCATCGGCCATACAGAGACTGATGTCGGTCGTACAGGTACCGAGGTCGATCAGGCAGAATCGACGTCGGCTAGTAATAGGTCTGCAGGTGACTGAGGTCGGTCACTGTCAGAGAATTTGGGTGGATAGCGTGTTGTGGACAAGTCTCAGACACCCATCAGGAGGTCAGAAAGGGTGAGTAAGCCTCCAATTAGATATTCTCCTTCTTTATTTTATCTATTGCTAACTGATGGTGGAGAACCAGAGAGTTTTGAAGAAGCAATACAGGTGGAGTCCAAGAGTGAGTGGGAGCGTGGCATGGTTGAGGAGTTGGAGTCCTTAAGAGAAAACCAAACATGGGATTTGGTTGAATTGCTAGCTGGTAAGAGAACACTTAAGAACAGATGGACCTATAGGTTGAAGGAAGGTGAGAATGGACAGATGAGATACAAGGCTAGATTAGTGGTAAAAGGATTTGCACAAAAGCCAGGTATTGACTTTGGTGAGATTTTTTCTCCTGTTGTTAAAATGACTTCAATAAGGGTTGTATTGTCTTTGGTTGC
This sequence comes from Torreya grandis, assembly GCA_037957365.1. Classification (NCBI taxonomy): domain Eukaryota; kingdom Viridiplantae; phylum Streptophyta; class Pinopsida; order Cupressales; family Taxaceae; genus Torreya; species Torreya grandis. Next base: position 3,054,927 of record JARHVA010000192.1, on the reverse strand, counting down.
TTTTGAGGATTTGCATCTTGAGCAGCTAGATGTTAAGACAGCATTTCTTCATGGAGATTTTGGATGAGGAAATATATATGGAACAGCCAAAAGGATTCGAGGTCAAGGGTAAGGAGAAGTTTGTGTGCAGGTTGAAGAAAAGCTTGTATGGCCTCAAGCAAGCTCCTAGGCAATGGTACTTAAAATTTGACAGGTTTATGACTGAGCATGGCTACAGTAGGTGTCAATCAGACTATTGTGTGTATTTCAAGAGATTTGATAATGGTAGATATATTATTCTATTGTTGTATGTAGATGATATGCTGGTTGCAGGATCACACATGCAGGATATCTCTGAGCTTAAGGTGAAATTAGCTCAAACGTTTGCTATGAAGGATTTGGGAGTAGCAAAGAAAATCCTTGGCATGAGCATTAAGAGAGATAGGAAAAATCACAGGTTGATATTGTCTCAAGAAGATTATGTGGACAAGGTGTTGAAATGGTTCAATATGCAGGATGTTAAACCAGTAAGCACACCTTTGGCTGGACATTTTAAGTTGAGTAAAGAACAATGTCCTAATTCATATGATGAGGTAGAGTACATGAGTAAGGTTCCATATTCTTCCACAGTAGGGAGTTTGATGTATGTGTAGACACCACAAATGTGTCTGCACCTTGGTTCTCCCCCATTGTCCACCTCAAACCCATATCCTAACCCTTGGCCTTAGTCCCCTCCACTCATTTGATTAAAATAACTTAAATATTTCAATTAAGTGGCCCCCTTTCTACCTCACCCTTGACACCTTGGATCCTCCCTTGGATCCCTCCACCTCCCTCCTAGACTTTATTATGCCAAATCTTCTCATTATCTTCCTCCCATGCCCATTTAAGTGTCATTCACAAAAACACATTTCTTGGGGTTAAGGCGAACATTGTATTGAAGAAGGCGAGATAAGATGATTTTGAGAATGGTCAAGTGGTCGCGGTGAAGCTTGGACTTGCCAAGAAGGTCATCCACATAGTCCTCCATGATTTTGTGGAGGAGATCATGGAAAATGTAGGTCATGGCACGCTGATATGTGGCACCAGTGTTTTTCAAGCCGAAAGGCATGACTCGATAGTAGAAAGTCCCCCATGGGGTGATAAAGGTAGTCTTGTACTGATCTTCTAGTGCGATCAGGATTTGATTGTATCCTAAAAAACCATCCATGAGAGATAGCATCTCATGGCCGGCCATGAGATCAACAAGCTGGTCAATGTTAGGAAGAGGAAAGTCGTCTTTGGGACAGGCTAGGTTAAAATCGTGATAGTCCGTGCAGATCCGAATCCCCCTAGTTGCTTTAGTAATTGGGACGATGTTAGAGACCCACTGCGGATAATCGATGGGCTGGATGAAGGAGATAGAAAGAAGGCGCTGAAGCTCCTCTTTGACAAGGAGCACAATGCGAGGATGAATCTTTTGAAGCTTTTGTGAATGATGCAGTCTGAAAACCCGATCAGACTTGACTATAGGCCACTACCCCGACCGACGCCGGTTACTGCCCTGACCGACGTCGGCAGGATAACCGAAGTCGGCAGACCAGGCAACCGACGCCGGCAACATTCCCGACCTCGGTGACTGTCATCAGCCCGACAACTCCTTTCAGGTGTCATTCCTCCATAGCCAAAGAGGGGTGCCCACAAATGTCTGGATTACGGTGCACAATCTTTATCTAGGTACTTCTAGCCTTGTCCATTTCTTTAGTTTCTTTATTCATCTTTTGAATGTAGAAAGCGAATTAGCGATAGAAACAGTATGCAATGGTGTGTACTAGACCGAATATTGCCCAAGCAGTGGGAGTTATAAGTAAGTATATGGCCAATCCAGGTAAGGAACATTGGAAAGCAGTTCAGTGGATCCTTAGATATCTGAGAGGAACCAGCAGTAGACACTTGTGCTATGGAGGTTCAGATACTTCTCTACATGGCTATGTAGATTCAGATATGGCAGGTGATTTGGATGGTAAGAGGAGCACTATAGGTTATGTTTTCACTGTAGGTGGAACGGTGGTTAGCTAGATATCTAAGTTACAGAAGGTTGTTGCCTTGTCAACTACAGAAGCAGAGTATATTGTAGCCACAGAAGCTATCAAGGAGATGATATGGATGACACGGTTCATGGATGAGCTTGGTAGGGAGCATGAGAGTTGCAGATTGTATAGTGACAGTCAGAGTGCAATCCATTTGGCTAAGAATTCAGCCTTTCATTCAAGAACAAAGCACATACAGCTAAGGTATCACTTCATATGACAGGTATTGGAAGATGGTGAGTTGAAGCTGGAGAAGATCCATACAGATAGGAATCCTGCTGATATGTTAACCAAGCTAGTTACGAAGGAGAAGTTGAATCTTCATTCAACTTCTGTTGGTCTTCATGATTGAGTTGAAGATGGAGGAGCTAGAAGATGTTGTTGTACAGGTACTGGTGCAGCTGTTTATCTCCAAGTGGGAGATTGTTAGGGTGTGGAGCTAAAAACTTCATCAATTAGCATTCATTATCAAGTTCGGGTCTACACAGACACCGGCGTCAGTCAGGAGCGACCGACATCGGTCACAGGTAGTTGCAGAGACGCCGATGTCAATAAAGGGTCGGCTAACAGTGGTCACAGACAAGCAGCAAGAACCGACGTCGATTACCTGCGTGTCCAAAAAGCTATTTTTGTGGACAGAAGTGAGTGTTTGCATGATAAGTTTGAGTTGAAGTCTCGAGCTTGTGTCTCTATTATTGGCATTACTATTTTTAGAGCCCTTGTTCAAGTGGCTTAACTGCTTGTTGGGTGTACATGCTCAAGTCTCCTAATTTTATATGTAGAATTAGATCTTCTTAGCTTTGTAGTAGTTATTTGTTGTAGAGAGTGAATTATTGTAATTCATTGTATGAGAAGAACAGTATAGAATTGAATCAATCCAGGCTTGTTGGAGTTGATTGTTCTTGAGAGAGAGAGCTCTTGAGGAATAGAGATCTATTGAGAGATCTATACATCTAGGAGATGTGTGGAAGAAAGAAGCTTTCTTCAATTGTTTCCTTTTGTAAAGAGTTTGTTAATACAAGTTTTCAGGGTGTTTTCTTGTATCTCTTGTTCTTGCTATTATCATTCTAATTACTTATCAATCTGATTTAATTCTGCATTTATTGCTGTCACAATTGTAATCTATTATTGGATTGATCCCCCAATAGTTACCCATTTTTACAAATGGGGTATGTTGACCTCAACAAATGGAAACTTTTGGAAAAAACAGAGCAATATGTTAGAATTTAGAGACTCTAGTTTAGACTAATAATCAAGCTACTTATTCCACTTGATCATGCACTACTATTAGGATCAGTTCATGGTTAGAACAAATTTTTCACATGTAGAATTAGGATCAAACATCAATATATAGCCATGATCTATGTGTTATTTAATTCCACTTACTAATTAACATAGAATTTAGAGAATAACTTACATATTCATGACTTTAACCACTAACATTAACTTACAACATATTTAGATGTTCATTAAGAATCATGATCTAGCTCAAGGAAGGCTTGGGAATTTCTATGCTACTAGCCAGGCATCCATATCCCTGACATAATTACCTTTGACTCCACTCAAGGCCTTACTCTACTGCCAAATATGCATCCATATCCCTGATGGAGATTACCAAAATCACCTCTACTCAGAAATCTTTTTAAATTTTATAATAAACTCTTATTTTTTTGAATTTTTACATGTTTTGACTTTCTAGAAAAGTTTGGGAACTATATTAGCTAGGTTTGAGGATTTGGTCACATGTTTTATCTTTATAAACTCATCCTTAGTTGTAAACTTTATCCCAAACAATTAAATTTTGTAAGTGCAAGTATGACTGTATCCTAATAATCTAATTTTTCACCCTATATATAAAATCTTTATTAGAAACAAACTTAAATAAAAACAAGGTTTAGAATCTCAAAGAGTAATTAACCTATTTATTATTCTTTACTAGTTTCTCTAAAATATAACATTAAGCTCACATTTTAATAATCCATGATTAACCCGTTGACTATTTTTACCACAGGCCAAAATGGGTCAACCCCCTATAATCATAATCTTGTATAAGGGATTTTCATAATGTTAAAAGGTATGCTATAGCTCATTTGATGTCATTTTATATGTCATTATATATTTGGTCATAGTCTATATTATTCATTGTTTCATTTGGTGTCTTAGGGGTCATTTTAGAGTCATATATGCAAGTGGTAGGTTTTCATGGTGTCCACGTAGTTGCAAGAACATGTATAGAAGATCTTAGTTTACACTTAGGAAATATTTCAACTTTTTTCTAAGTGTTAGATTTCTTTTAGACAAATTATCTATAATAAAAGTACAAGGCATAATTCTCTTGGATAAATTATTCTAGTTTATTTGGTTATGTTTTGGAATTCTTTTGAGAAAATTATCCCGAAGGCAAAATAATGACATAAATCTTTTTGGAAAATTGTTTAAGATAATTTCCCTAAGGAAATATTTATTTCAGATAAAATGTTCAAGATAATCTTTCTGAAGAAACATTTTAGTTAGATAAAATATCCAAAATAAAAGGTCCTTGTCAAAATCTCAAAGATATTTCCATCAGGAAAAATGTCCAATACAATATGACTGATGCAAAGATCTAATGGATTTGAATGGTTGCAGAGAAATTTTTTGTCCAATCCATCAAAATCAATCCAAACAGGATCTCATAGTGTTCATAATCTTGTAGGGACATGGACTAGAATGGCAAAATCTTGGAAACTCATTAGGATCTTGAAATATTAAATCAAAATGACTTGGGCAAGTAAAAGGAGCAAATCATCATTAGGATGTCATAAAGAACCATATTGGAGATCATTTTTTGATTTTTATAAATGAGCTTAATAAGTCTTACATGGCCATCATACCATGCATGATCAATGTCCTTAGTGCCAAGATCATTCTCTGCAAGTTTCATATCTCGATGAATCTTCTATCTCAAGATCTAAGCCTTCAAAGTTTAGCTTGTTGAGTCTAATAGGATAGGCCATCCTACATGTCACATGGAAACACATTGGTTAGCTTGTTTATACATTTAATAAATGCACCTCAAAAATCCTTACAATTTTAAAGGATGTAGTGCCATGAAGATCTTCATGCCTAGATCATATCCTAAAAGCTACGTGTTCGTGCAATCTTTCTAGCTCAAGTTATGGAGTTTTAAATTTGGACCTATAGAGTAGGAAATTTATGCAAGCATCAAATTCAAGCCCAAAACAATAACCATTTAGGTTCAGATGATCAGTGATAGGCACATAGACATCATGAAAAATCACACAGGTCAACACACTTGAACAATTTGCAAACACACTTAGAAATATCCCACACCCAATAGATCAAGTGGGCACAATCCTCTTAGCATCAATAATATCTCTTACAAGTTTGATGCCTCCATGAGATTTTTACTTCCAGATAAAAGATTTCAAAGTTGGTCAAATAATGGGAGATATTCATGCAAACATCAACTTTAAGCTATGTTAAAAAACCATCATGATCTCAAATTTGATAGTCACATAGACATAAATGATGGTCTCATATATGTCAAATGATGGTCACATAGATGCCAAATTTATACCATGGTAAATAGCCATTTTTTTCAAATGCAAGCAAATCAATAATCAATATTTAATCATACTAATGATCCAATGATGCAAGCTTAATTGTTAGGAGAGTGGGCCCAATGAGATCAAAGGATCATTTTTCCTTATACATCTTGATTTGATAGAATGAGATGAGTTAAAAAGTCAAGAAGCTTGAGATTCCACCATGTGGTGTAAGCATGTAAAGCAATAGGCTGAGAATAGGATCCTAAGATCAATGCATGATTGACAAGTGGTATGAACATGTTCAATATGATATAATATTGATGGGCCACATTCATTCATACCAATTAGATCTGATGGTGTAAGTTCAAGGTTAAAGAGTCAAGATCTGACAATAGGGATCTATGAGGCCAATAGGAAAAAAGATAGGTTGGAACCTTTTGATTGGCTCAAGAATTTTTGACAATCAAAATCGAACGAAAGGGTAGTTTTTTTACCAAATAAAATAGGTCTTATAGGGTCATCCTACCACCATTAAATATCATTCAAATTCTATGGAGTGGGCACAGCCATGTAACCAAGGTGATCAATAACATAAATGTATGCCATTAAAGCTAAATATGGAGCTCTATTTTGACATTTTGTATCATGCAAGGTTATTTTTGTGACTATGTTCACCATTTTTAAAGAGGATCCTTGCATATGGTGAATCATCAATTCTTATAGAGATAAAGTGGGTCTATTTGGACCTATTATAGTCAAGAGAGGGGCTATATATTTTATAGGTCTACATCAATGTGACAACTATAGGAAAACCAATAGTATGAGATTGGTTTTCTATATTTAGTAAAACTATTAACATGGGGATGAGTTTGAGCATGATTCATCTTGAATAAGAGCTAACATTTCAAAGGATATCACAAAGACATACATGTATACTCCAATAGTTTCATCTCCAGGGCCAACTACATGAAAGGGACCCTTCTCTCCACTTTTGCACACCATGATGAACCAGTGAAGATAAGTTAACACCATGACAAAGATATAATAGATTGATTCAATGGTTTTAACTACATTGATGATAGAACCTAGTTTAGAACAACTTGATCCCACCATTGTAACCATCAAGGAACATCAATGAGGGAATAATGTAACTATGTAATAGACTAAAGTGATCTAGTTCAATCAGGAAGCTTGAATAATCATAAATGTAGAGGTAGTTGTAATTATAGTTTAAATAGATTTTTTCTCATTTAATTCCTTTTTTAGTGCCAAAATCTCTCTCTTTTTCTCTTTTTTCTATAAATATAGCTTTTGAGCTATTTTTAAGCATCCCTCAGGATGGTATGATTAAACTCTACCAAAAATTGTATTATTCACCTCTTAGAGCAATGAAGGAAGCATTTTTCAATTGTTTACTATTATGTGATTAATGTTTTGTATTTTTTTGATATGCAAAAGTGGTCATCATCTTCCCTTTGTAGGTCCAAGTTCAACCTAAGTGTTAATAAACTTCTCTTACAGATCATCTAGCGTGTCTTAAGATTTATGTCTCAAGTGTAAAGTGGATAGTTAAATGTAAGTTCTTTCAATCAATCCTTACCCTCATTTCCATCTAGCCTAATTCCATCAAATCTACCTCTAGATGAAACACTATTTCTTGGAAACCATTATAGATATTGATTTACTTCTATGCATCATCTATTAGTGTGCTAATGAGTTTAATCTTGAGAGTGGATATTTCAACATTCAGTACATCACCTCTTTTAGAGTAGGTTCAATTCATGCAATCTCTAACTCCTTTCCCCATAAGTAATTAGTTTGCATAGATAAGAGCATTTCAAGATACATTAGGAAGCTAGCCCTTAAATTTATAGGCTCATTTCCAATATAGGCACACCCACATACCTAGAAATGTTCCCATTTTTCCCAAATATATAAGAAGATTGAACAACTTTGAGGGTGCAAGATTTGATGACAATAGTTCTATCATGCCTTGTGGGACCCATTGTCTTCAAAACAACTTGTTAAGTTGAATGCTCATCTTGACAAACATTAGCTATAAATTGTTATGTTACTCAACATTTGGTGACTTCTTCATGGTAAATCTAGTTCAAATCCATTATTTTGTTATAAACATGCCCTCATAATAAATGGTTCTCACATGTCATCCTTTTTTATAATATTCAATCCCATTAACTCACCCATTTAACCTAAAATACCTATTGAAGTTTAGTATCCATAGCCTAATATTCCCTTTGAAGACTGAGTATATTTTGTTAGGGAAGAAGAGGATGAATAAATTAAATATCTTAAATAAAAAGAGATGGATAGACCTTATTCTTTCCCTAACTTAAATATTGATAATCCAATTCAATTTCATATATGTGATGTCATTCTTCCTAAAACCATGAAAGGTGTGACCACATTCAATGGTGAGAGTCATATCACACTTTGTGAGCACATTAGAGATGTTTTTGACTTTTATGGTTTCGATAGTATTATTTTAGAGAACATTGCCATTATAATCCTTGCCATTTCCCTTAAAGGGAAGGATCTTGATTGGTATATGACTTTAGAAGGTGGATGCATCATAACATGGGATGAGTTTGGAGTGTTGTTGACTTCCATATATGGAAATGAAAGTGACCATGATTCTCTATATATTAGCTCAATGTGATAAAAAGGGGATCTAAATAAATAATGCATGACTTTAATGAAAGGTTTCATAAGAATTGTGATATATTGCCTCCTCCTATGAGACCACCTGCTATTTTTGTGTTCCCTACTTACTTGAAATCCATTGGGACTAAAATTGCTTTCATTCTTGAATCTATGGGAGATTCCACTCTTCTCAAAGCATATGGTCTTACTATCAAAGCCAAGAATAGTCTCATCCAAGTTAGAAGACTTCCTCCTTAGATGTCTATGCCTCCTTTATCTCATACTTTTTATATCACTCCAAAATTATCTAAAGTTCATAATGCCAATAACAGAACTAAGGTTGCTCTTCAACAGGCAGAAAATAATGTTGATTAGAAAGCAAAGTTCCGATCCTTAGAGGCTCAAAATAGGCAAGCTAATATGAAATAAGGTGCGTATAAAAATCCTTACCCATATCATCAAAAATATGGTCAATAATATGGAATATGAAGAGTCCAATGAAATTCTAATCCTAATAGGCCTACCAATGTATATAGTCCTAACTCTACCACAAATACAAGGGAGATGGTACCAGTTCATAACAATTTGGTATAGGGAGAAGATTGGCAACAAGACCAATTCATGGAGGCTAATAAGAATGGAGATAAATATCTTTTGGATAAAGGAATAGTTACTCCCCTCCTATAAAATTAGGATGAGGTGATGATGCAAGTTAATGAGGATTGACAACCTCAAAGAGAGATCTTCACCAATTTTCTAGTTGAAGACACTTTTATGCTAAGTCAAGGAGCCTCTATTATAGATAATATAAGTTCTAAGATCAAGTCTCTATTAGGTGGTAGTATCATGCCCATATGCTCATCTAATCCTCCTATAAGTCAATAAGACATAGTTGTAAGTGTGATAGTGCCAAAAACTTCTACATCTCCATCAAGTCAGAATATGGTAAGGTATGCTCCTATTCCTCAAGTTATACATAATTATTTTCCTACAAGAGCTCAAGAGAAATTAGGTATGTATTTTTTAAACATTTTATATTAATTTAAGAACACTAAAACATACATTTCTCTTTGGGATGTTCTTCATATGCCTAGTTGAAAATAAATCCTACAAAATAAATTATCTACTATCCCTACTAGTGTCTCACCCAAAAGTTGAAGTCATGGCCATGTTTCTCTTGAAAATGATCCTAGTATCATTATTGAACCATCCACTAGGGTTGAGAATCATCCACCATTTTACCTCACCCCCTTTATAGGTGACAAGTTGGTACACAATTTCATAGTCTATAGTGGAACTTCTAATTCTATCATGTCCAAAGTTGTAGCTGACAATCTGGGCATAAAATATGAGCCATATAAAAAATGGGTCTTTCAGTTAGATGGTACACCTACAAGGACAATAGGACTGATAAAAGGCTTGAAGGTTTTCTTGTATGATTGTCCTAGTTTTCTTATCTTGCAAGACATAGTTGTGGTTGATCTCTTAGCCCACTTTACAATCTACCTATCAAGGGACTTCATAGCCAAGACAGGTGGCTACCTCTAAGTTGACTAGTATTTATTGGCCTTTAAAACAAGGTTTAGGGCTGAGGTGATAATTAGGACATAACCCCTTGTAAGGTTTCATATTAAGCCTTATATTGAGATAAGTTCTAATTTAAATTATGTGGCCCATAAAGAAAAGGATTCTATTATAGATTATGGTACTTATTCCAAGCTTGAGGGTATTTTATATTTTTTTCTTGATGAATATGGCACTAATACTTATGAGCATGATCCATATGCTTTTGTGGAAGAAATTAATTTAGAAGTGTATTGTATACATGAAGGAGTACCAACACCTCTACTTGACAAAGAAGAGGGTGAATATGATGAGTTGTGGAAGATGTTTTTTGATGGTTCAAGATGTAAATTTGGTGTATGAGATGGTGTTATGTTGGTATCCCTATCCAAATAATATTACTATGCTTCATATAGGTTTTATTTCAATTGTACTTATAATGTGGCTGAGTATGAAGGTTTAATTCATTGGCTTAAATGGGCAAGGAGAAAAGGAATCAATAACTTACAAGTATATGGAGATAGTGAATTAGTTGTGCATCACATGAGTAATGTGGTTACTACCATGAACCCTTTTCTTAATTTATACAGGCATAGGGTATGGTATTTTCTTGAAGACTTCAATGCATTCAATATATAATCAGTCCCAATGGAGTAGAATAGTCATGTTGATAGACTAGCTTCCATAGAAGCTCAATATGATACTCTAATTACCATAAAAGAGGATGTTAAGGTCATTATTAGACCTTACATACCTAATAATGAAGTATATTTTCATGTATTTTATAATTACAAACACATTGCATGCTTCTTGCAAAATGAGGCTGAGTTTTGTTTAAGGAATCAAAAGAAGCTCCAAGAATAATTGGGTGATCAGATTGTGCAACTAAGAACCAATAAGATACCTAACGGTTTTTTGACCTTATAAAGTGTCTTCAATGAGAATTATTAAAATAAGAATCAAAAATTGAGTATGTCTTCAAAAAATCAAAATTATGAAAGAGTTTTGATCTTCAAAGACAAACTCCTTAAACTAGGCAAGATATGTTTTACATTAGAGAAGCAAGCATTCATTGAGTTATGTAGAGAGTTTCATGATATCTTTTCTTGGAAATATATGAAACTCAAAGGATTTGATCCTATTCTTTCACATTGTACCATTTAGTTGGAACCTAAAGTTTAACTAGTAAGATAGAAGCAAAGACTCATCAACCCCAAGGTTGAGCAACTCATGAGGTTAGATCTTACCAAACTCCTTAAATCTAAGATAATATTTACAATCAAGCATTCAACATGGGTATCTAACCTTGTGCCTATTATAAATAATAAAGGGGAGATAAGACTTTATGTTTACTTTAGAGATCTCAATAGAGTGTCACTCAAAGATCACTATCCTCTACCCTCAATGGAATAGATTTTATAAATGGTTTCATGTTCTCGACATTTTTCTCTTCTAGATGGACATTTAGGCTATAATCAGATTTTAGTCAGTGAAGGTGATTAGTTTAAGACATCCTTCACTACTAAATTGGGGAATTTTTCTTATATGGAGATGCCCTTTGGTTTGTCCAATGTTGGTGCCACATTTCAAAGAGCAATGGACATGGATCTAAAATTTTTGATTAATGAGATGTTATAAGTTTATCTAGATGATATAATAGTGTTTTCTAAAGATGCTAATGAACACATGAAACACTTGAGACAAGTGTTTGAAATATAGAGTATCACTTAATCCAAAGAAGTGCATCTTTTTTGTTCATGAAGGTAAGCTCTTAGGACATATTATTTCCAAGGATGGTTTGACTATTGATCCTAAGAGTATAGAAGCTATTCTAGGCTTATCATTATCTTTGCATAAGAAATGTATTCAAAGTTTCTTAGTAAAGATATTTTTTGTATGGAGTTTCATACATAGTTTTGCATCTTTGGTAAAACCTATCACAACTATGCTTAGGAAGAACTAGGACTTTTTATGGAACAAAGAGGGTAAGAGTAGTTTTGAAGACATAAAGAAAGTAATTGTAAAAGATCCTAATCTTGTGAATCTTAATTTTACTAAATAATTCATTTTATATTCATTTTCCAACCTTGATACTATATCATCCATGCTAATGCAAAATAATGATGAGGGTCTAGAGCATCCAATTGCATTATTTAGTCAAGGTTTAGAAGATTATGAAGTCAAGTACACCTTTTTAGAAAAACAAGTCCTCACTATTTTAAGGGGACTAAAGAAGTTCAGACATATGGTTTCAAATAATAAGATTCATGTTATGGTCTCTCATCCTAGCACCAAAAAGTTTCTTTTGAGCAAAGATCTTAGTGAAAAGAGGGTAGGGTGGATCACTAAGTTAATGGAATATGATGTTGATATTAAAGAGACAAAATTTATAAAGGTTAAAGGCCTTTGTAAATATATAGATTCAGATCTTCATCATTTAAATTAAGAGGCTCTAGTCAATCATGATTGTCCCCAATTAGCTGGTTCATTGCCTCTACAAAGTTAGACATAGGTGTGATAAGATTTATTCAAAATGGTGACTATCATAGTAATATGATTAGATCACAAAGGAGATATCTTAGCATATAATCTATTGCCTTTTGTCTTATGGATGGTGTGAATTTTAGGAGGGACATGAATGGTGTGCTTTTGAGATGCATTGATAATGATCAGTTTGGGGTGTTTCTTAAGAAGTTTCATGATGGGAAAATAGGATGTCATTTCTCTCTAAGAACCATAGCTACCAAGATCATAAGGGTTGGCTATTATTGGCCTAGCCTCTTCAAATATTTCCATGCTTGGGTGAGAAGGTGTGGACAATGTGATTTCTTTATAGGAAAACAAAATCTTATTTCTCTTCTTTTAAAGTCTATCTAACTTGATCAACCTTTCATGTAATGGGGTCTTGATTTCATTGGCTTGATGAATCCTCCATCAAGTGTTAGTAATAAATAGATACTCACTGTAACTAACTATTTTAAAAGATAGGTTAAGGTAGTAGTATTGAAGGAAGATAATGAGAATGCTATCTTGGAATTCTATGAGAGCATCATAACAAGGTTTGTCACTCCTACTATTATTTCAGATAATGCTCTTGCTTTTATGGGTGCTAAAATAGCTAATTGGTAAAATAGTAATGGCATATTCTTAAGTAGTTCATCTAACTATCACCCTCAAGGTAATGGGCTAGCTAAATCCACTAACAATAATTTGATTAGAATCATCAATATACCATTAGAGCATAACCAAAGATCTTGGCACACCAAATTTAAGATAGCCTTGTGAGTTGATAGGATAACTCCAAAGAGGTCAATAGGGAATTATCCTTTTGTTATTTTCTATTAAAGGGAAGCTAGGTTGTCTATCTCTCAATATTTACCTACCTTAGAGTTAGCACGTCAACTAGAGTTGCTTGAGAATACCCTAATGGAGGTGAGATTGACAAAATTAATAGAGTTCTAAGAGACTAGAGATAAATCTTATCAAGCTATATAACATCACCACATACTAATGAAGATGTCTTTTGACAAGAAGGCAACTCCAAAATCATTTCAAGAAGGTGACGTAGTATTGAAATTAGATGAAGATAGAGAAAAACTAGGGAGACATACCAGATTTGATACCCTATAGAGTGGACCATATGTCATCATCAAGTAAAAGAAAAATAACACTTTTCAATTAGCAAGGATGAATGGAGAAAAGGTACCTATCCCTATGAATGGAATACATTTGGAACCCTTCTATTGAAAATTTAAGGTTAGTTTTGTAAATATTAGATTAGGTGTGTCTTTCTTTTCTTGTTGTGTTGTGTTTCAATAAGTACTCATGAAGCACATGTGTGTTTCTATTTTATGTCTTGTTCTCATTGTTTTATATCACTGTAGTGTGTTGTCAGAGGGTATTTTATATGTCAAACCTATGTTATTTTGACTCCATAACCCAATGGACAATACTAGGCAACTAGTCATGGCATAACAAACATACCACCCTTGGTAAATCACTAAGAATGTTGACCATTTTTACCATAGGCCAAAATGGGTCAACCCCCTATAGTCAGAATATTGTATAGGATTCATAATGTCATAGGGTATGTTGTATCTCATTTGATGCCATTTCATATGTCATTATAGCTTTGGTCATAGTCTAACTTAGTTCTTATGTTATTTGGTGTCTAAGTGGTCATTTTAGAGTCATAAATGCAAGTGGTAGGTTTTTATAGTGTTTAAGCAGTTACAAGAACAAGTCCAAAGGAACCTAGCTTACACTTAGAAAATATTTCAACTTCTGGCTAAGTGTTAGAGTTATTTTGGATAAATTGTCAGTAATAAAAGTACAAAGCATAATTATCTTAGAAAAATTGTTATACTTTATTTGGCCAAGTGTTGGAGTTCTTTTGGTAAAATTATCCTGAAGGAAAAATACTAAGGACAAAAATCTTTTAGAAAAATTGTCCTAGACAATTTCCCTAGGGACATATTTATTTCAAACAAAATGTTTGAATCAAAAGGTCCTTGTCAAAATCTTGAAGATATTTCCATTGAGAAAAATGTTTGAGATAATGTAACTGATGCAAAGCTCTAATGGAATTGAATGGTTTCAAAGAAATTATTTATCTAATCCTTTAAAATTGATCCAAGTAAGATCTCACAATGTTCATAAGCTCATAAGGAGATGGACCAAATTGATAAAATCTTGGAAACTCATCAGGACCTTGAAAGATTAATCAAAATGACTTGGGTAAGTAAAAGGATTAGACTATCATTAGGATGTCATGAAGAACCAAAATGGATAGTGTGTTTGTGAATTTTATAAATGAGCTTAGGAAGACTCACGTGACTATTAGACCATGATTGGTCAATGTCCTTGGTGCCAAGATCAATCTCTACAAGTTTCATATTTTGATGAGTCTTCTATCTTGAGATCTAAGCCTCGAAAGTTTAGCTTTTCGATTCTAAGGGGATAGGTTCTCTTGCATGTCAAATGGAAACATATTGGTTATATTTTTTATGAATTTAATAAATCCCACCTCAAAAAGCCTCATGAACTTAAGGGATGTATCACCATAGATCTCTTTGTGCCTAGATCATATCATGAAATTTCCATGTCCACACGAGCTTTCTAGCTCAAGTTATGGAGTTTCAAAGTTAGACCTATAGACTAAGACATTCATGCAAGCATAAAATTCAAGCCTCAGAAACTAGCCATTTAGGTTCAAATGATTAATGACAGGTGCATGGATGTCATGAAAGATCACATAGGTTAACTCACTTAAGAACTTTTTAAACACGCTTAGAAAGCTCCCAGAGCTAATAGATCAAGTGGGCACAATCCTTTTAGCATCAATAATATCTCCTACAAATTTGGTGCCTCCATGAACTTTTTGCTTCCAAATCTAAGTTTTTAAAATTGGTCAAAGAATGGGAGATGTTTATGTAGACATCAACTTTAAGCTAAAACAAAAAACAATTAGGGTATTAAATTTGATAGTCATGTAGACATCAATGTCAGTCTCATAAACATTAAATGATGGTCGCACAAATGTCAAATTTAGACCATGGTAAATATCCATTTGTTTTCAAATGCAAATAGGTAAATGATCAAAATTTAATCATATTGATGATCCAATAGTGTGAGCTCGACTACTAAGAGAGTGGACCCAATGAGATCAAAGGTTCAAATTTCTTCATACATCTTGATCTGACAGAGTGATATTAGTCAAAAATTTAAGGAGCTTAAGAGGCCACCACATGGCATAAGCATGTAAAGTAGTAGGTTGACAATCAGATCTTAAGATCAACATGTGATTGATAAATGGCATGAGCATGTTCAAGCTGATAAAAGATTGATTGATCACATTCATTCATACCAAGGAGATTTAATGGCATGAGTTCAAGGTCAAAGAGTCAAGATATGACAGTGGGTATCTACAAATATAATGGGAATAAAGATAGGTAGGAGCATTTTGATTGGCCTGAGAATTTATAATAATCAAAGGGAAATTTTTTGACCAAAGTAAATAGGTCTTGCAAGGTCATCCTACCACTACTAAAGCTCATTCGAATGCCATAAAATGAGTATATCCATATAACCAAGTGATCAAGAACATAAAGGGATGCCTTTAAATCTAAATATGGACCTCTAGTTTGACATTTTATATCATGAAATTTTATTTTTGTGACTATATATGTAATTTTTAAAGAGGATCCATGCATATGTTGAATCCTCAGTTCTTATAGAGATAAAATGGGTCTATTTGGACCTATTATAATAAACAGAGGGGATATATAGTCTTTAGGTCTACATCAATGTGACAACTATAAGAAAATCAATAATCTGAGATTGGTTTTTGTCTATAGTGGACCTATGAACATGGGGATGAGTTTGAGCATGATCCAACTTGAACAAGAGCTAGCATTTCAAATGATGCCATGAAGGCATACATGTAGACCCCAACAGTTTCATCTCTAGGAACAATTACATGAAAGGGACCCTTCTCTCCACTTTTACACACCATGATGAACCAATAAAGAATAGTTAACACCAAGAAAAAGCTATAATAAATTAATCTAATGGTCATAATTACATTGATGCTAGAACCTAGCTCAAGACAACTTGATCCCACTATTGTAACTATCAGGGAACATCAACAAGGGAATAATGTAACTATGCAATAGGTTGAAGTGACTTGGATCAATCAATAAGCTTGAATGAACATAAATGAAAAGTTAGTTATAGTTGTAGTTAAAATGGAGTTGTGCTCATTTGATTCCCTTTTTAGCACCAAAATCCCTCTCTCTTACTCTCCTTTTTTATAAATATAGCCTTTGAGCTATTGTTAAGAATCCCTCATGTTGGTATGACTAAACTCTACCAAAAATTATATTTTGCACCTTTTGGAGTAATGAATAGATCATTTTTTAGTTGTTTACTAATATCTACTTAGTGTTTTTTATTTGTTTGATATGATAAAGTGGTCTTCATCTTCCTTCTACATCCAAGTTCAACCTAAGTGCTAATAAACTTTTCTTCTAAGTCAACTAGCATGTCTTAAGGTTGATGTCTTAGGTGTAGAGTGGATAGTTGATTGTAAGTGATTTCAATCAAGCCTTTCCCTCATTTCCCTCCAGCCTAAGTCCATCAAATAAACCTCTAGGTGAAACACTATTACATGGAAACCATTTTAGACATTGCATTAGTTTTATTCATAGTCTATTAATATGATAATGAGTTCAACATTGAGAGTGGATATTTGAACATTTGGTGCATCACCTCCTTTAGAGTAGGTTTAATTCATGCAATCTCTAACTCTTTTCCCCATAAATAATTAGTTAGCATAGATAAGAGAATTTAAAGATACATTTAGGGAGCTAGCCCTTAAATCTAGAGGCTCATTTCCAATATAGATACATGCACATACCAAGAACTATTACCATGTTGCCCAAATTTGAAATAAGATTGAATGACTTCTTCTAGGGTGCAATATTTGGTGATAACACAACCAATGCTGAGAAAACATACTTGCATTCTTGAATTTCAAGGTTTCTTTAAGAAATCATATGAATCTTAGGTTAAGGGTTATCTATAATAGACTTATTAAAAGCAAGGAACAAATTAGGAAAAGCAAGCAAAAATCACACCAATAGAAATCAAAGGAGACAAGAAAATAAATATATATAAACACTCTATACAAAACAAGGGGCAATAAATAAATAAACATGAAAGAAACTAAACTAAGCCCTACCTACACTAACTCTAACTAGTCTTACAATTTATTCCATGAAGACACCAAGTGGGATAGTAGGTAAATAGTGCTTGAGGTATTCCCCAATGGTTGGCAATGTAAAATATACTCCTTCCAAGTCTTTTAGTTTGAAGGTGTTATCCCCAGGATCTCAGAAATATGATATGGGCCAATCCACAAAGGTACGAACTTCCCATGCTTTCCTTTCAATTATTAGGCCTTATCCCAAATAAGAATTAAGTATTCTTATCCAAACACCTTTATCTTTGAAAATTTGTCAAACCACCTCTTAACTATGGTTTGGTGTCTAATAAAGTTGTAAAAATCTTCCTCTCTTACATCTTCCATTTGTATGATGTCTAATAACCATGAACATGCAAATTATTTATCTTCCATGAACTCTTGCATAAACTTATAGGTTGGTATCTTGAGTGTTATGGGGAATATAGGTTCTTAACCATATACTAGTAAGAATGGTGATGACTTAAGATCTTGCTTGACTCTTCTTCTATCTACCCATAGGGCATACTTGAGTAGCTTGTGCCATGTTATTAGTTTATCAACTGTAGATTTTTTATGGCTTTCATCAAGTTCTTATTCATTGATTCAAACACCCCATTGCCTTGAGAGTAATGATTTGATGAGAACTTGAGAATAACATTGTTTTTATATGCCCATTCAATCATCTCAATGGATATATAGGAAGATCCATTATCAAATACTAGAGATACAAGTGTCTCAAACCTTGTGCATGTGTTTTCTTATAAAAATTTGATCACCTCTTCATTTTTTTACTATTTGGTTGCCAATGCTTTAGTCCATCTAGTGCAATAGTCAGTAACAATCAAAACATACTTATGGCCATCAGAGGAATTGGGGTTAATGACCCCCATAAATCCAATCCCCATTGGGAAAAGGGTTTATCAATCATTATTGGATTTAATGACATGGATGCCTTGGGATCTTTAGTGTTGAAGACTTGACATGAGTGGCATTCTCTCACATGCTTTTGAGAATCTTTGAATATAGTGGGATAGTAGTAGCCATACCTAAGGATCCTATGGGTTGTTTTCCTTCTAGATGGATGTCCACTTCCCAAATTTTCATGTAAAGTACTTAAGATATCAACCACCTCTTCCTTGAAAACACACCTTAGGTAAATGCCTTCAAAGTTATTCTTGTACATCACTCCATCCTTAATTATAAACTGAGCTACCTTAAGCCTCAAATCTCTCTTTTGATCTCTACTTATCCTTGTAGGATAATATGAATTGATTAACAAATGAACAATAGGATCATACCAATCATTGGGCTGAAAATTTTGTTGTTCTACCTACATAACACTCAGTTTGGGATTAGGATTGGTAATTAACTGAATTAAACCTTGGCATCTTACCAACTTTACGGTATTCATATCTAGATCAGATTATTGGAGAACATACATCCACTTACCTCTCCTTTCTCCAAGTTCACATTAACTAAGCATGATCTTAGTGGCAAGGTCTGGTAGTATTGCATGTACCTTATTTTTAAGGATATGATGTCTAAATTTATTCACTACCTTGACCAAAGCACATGTTTGTTTGTCAATAAGAGAATAATTCAATTCAATATTTTTTAAATTAGTACTTGTCAAAGAAATAAGATGATCAAATCCATCTATCTTTTGAGTTAAGACAACTATAATTATATGATCAAAAGTAAAAGAGTAAAGATATAAGTCTTTAATAAAGTCTAGACTTATCAACATAGGGGATTATCCAATTGCTTCTTTTATTTCCTTGAATGCCTTCTTAGTCTCTTCATTCCAAGTTATCTTATCATCTTTCTTCAAAATGTCATTCAACAGTCTTACTATTTTTGAAAAATAAAAAATAAACTTCCTCATAAGGTTGATTTTACCAAAGAAAGACTTTAGTTCCATCTTATTACTAGGGGGTTCTATCTTTGATATTGCATTTATTCTATCTAGGTCTATAGAGATCCTCTCATTAGTTATAAGATGTACCATAATTTTCCCTCGGTTACACAAAAAATGTTCTTCTCTAGGTTGAAAAAAAATCCATACCTTCTACACCTTTCAAATACTTATTGAAAGTGCATGATGTGATCTTTAATATTTTTTGAAAAGATAGTCTAGTCATCCATGTAAATAATAATACACTTACCTATGAGGACATGGAATTCATGATCAATGGATATTTGAAAGGTTTTACCTACATTTATCAATCCAAAGGGCATTCTCTTGTAGGTAAAAGTACCCCACTTAGTAGTAAAATTGGTCTTCATGTTGTCTTATTTATTCAAAAGCACCTAACTATACCATAAAAATATATCAAGAAAAGACATCATAGTAGAACCAAAAACAATTTTAATTACTTAGTCAAGAGAAGGTAGGGGGTAATTATCCTTTTCAAATGCTCTATTTAGATTTCTAAAATCAATACACAATCTAATTTCACCATTTTTCTTCCTAACTAGTACTAGGTTACCTACCCAAGTGGAGTGTCTAATGAGAAATAATGTCTTATAATCTAGTAACTTCTTGACGTCTTTGTATATCGTTGGTTCTAGGAAGGGTTTACTAGCCTTTATTTTTACCTAAAAGACTTATGAGTTTATTTTTGGGGTATGGTATGAGTTATGACCCTAGGATCAAAGATCTTTAGGTAATCATATGACCATGATACATCTTTATACTTGGTCAATATATCCTTATCTCTCTTTAACTCCTCACTAGTGATGGTTGTACCAATGTTGACTAGTTAGGGTTGACCTTGGGAACCTAGGTCAACATCATTGTAATCTTTCCAATCTAATTTTGGAATCTTGGCAGTCTCAGCTAGTTTGTCTAAATCAAATAGTCTCTCTAAGGCTATCATCCATTTTGGGATCTTATTATCACTCAATCTAATGACCTTATCATCAACATTGCCTTCAACTTTATCATCATCAAAGGTATTTTCACTGGCTTCATCAATTATGTGAGACTCAAATACTCTTGAGCTAGGCATGAAGTCTATGATCTGTTGATCATCACTAAATACTTTCAAATGGTTTATATTATCTATTACTAAGGGACATGGGACTAATTCAATGGTAAGGATTTATAACTTGAAACCTTGATTGGGCATAAGGTTAGCTGTAGCTAAAGCAAGTTAATCAATAGCCCTATTTTCCTCTCTTGGGATTGACATAATGTTGAAAGCATCAAAACATTCAATTAGGTCCCACACTCTAAATTTATATTTATTAAGATAGGAAAACTTTCATTGATATTTACTCTTGACCTAGTTAACTACTAATTTTGAATCACCAAAATTAATATTTCCTTGACCTTATGTTTGATTGCAAATTATAATTCAAGAATAAGTGCTTCATACTCAACTAAATTATTGGTGCATGGGAACTAAAGTTTGTAATAGGAATTATATTCTTTCCCAATGGGATTGATTAATACCACTCTTATTCCAAAACTTGATTTGCATCTAGCACCATAAAATAAAGATTCCATAATCTTGGCATAGAATGAGAAGTTTAAGAGTTATATACCTTTATGGTGTAAGAGTTTAAACACCTAGATTTTAGTTAACCATGTTGACCCTCTCATTGGTTTCATGTAATTAGTGATCATATGCTTCAATTTGGGCTCCATTTTTATTTTGATCTAATTTAGAACTCCTTTCCAAGGTAACCACATGTGTGAATAATTAGTTGACATATAACGATTTAATGATCTGGTCTAGTCTTTAATTAAAAACATTCCATAAGCATCATGGATGTCTACCACTTATATGTCAATGAATTATTGGATCCTTGTTTTAGAATCAATCTACATGTGAACATTTAATAATTCACCAATCACTTTGACTCTAGATTTATCCAATTGATTTACAACTCTATCAGATTTTATGGGAATCAAACCTAATTGTTCACAAATACCCTTAGGCAAAATATTTATAGATGCACCAAAGTCTAATAAATAATTATGCAAATTATCACCAAAGATCCTAACTATAAGTAGGAAAGGTGAAACATTTGCCTTACTTTTTTGTATTACAATGTTAACATGTACAAACTCTTGTGGTTTACTAGGCTTCTTAGACAAAGATTCCAAAAACAAATTCTTTTGTTCTATTTTTTGAATCAACTCATGAAAGGTAATATTAGCTTTGATATTTTTCATGTCCTCCACTATATTATATCCATTCCTATTGGAAGAATTAGATGCATTTATACTAGGTTTAGAGGTCCTCCCCTTATGAGGCTATATATTGTTATATGATGTTGTATCAGGAGGAGTGTCAAAATTATTTGGTGGATTTGAGGTGGTCAAGGGTTATCTCTTCTCCCTATCCCTCAAAAGATAGGTCTTCTTTAGATATTGCTAAAAATCATGAATCTCTTCAAGGATATATTCATGTTCAATCTCTAATTGGAATGGGAACTCAAATGTCTCCACCATGAGAGTTGAATTAGAAGATTTGGATGACCTTAAATAACCTGAGGTACCTTCATCATTGTCTTTCTAATTATTCTTAAAAATCTTCAAAAGCATTGTAAAACTTTAGATAGTCTAATTTGGCATGCTTTGAAGTATAATGAACTCTACAATAATCAAGAAAAGATACATCACCAAGATTTATATTAGTTACATTCTTATTATAAGATGACTCATTATTGTGGCTATTGTTTTTATTATTTGTATTTTTTTTAAAGGCATATTAAACCTTTGGAAAGAGATGTTCTAATCATAGCTTTCCCTAATATTAGCAACTTGATTGTGTAGATGAATGAAATCAATGATTAGCTTTTGAACCATATTTAAGATAGAATCATTCTCCATATTGGGTGCCTCTAAATTATAAACTTGAGTCTTGCTATTGGCTACATGCATCAAAGCTCTTTAGTCTTGGGGATGAGATCCATTGGCAGAGTTATTTAAGAATCCAAGGTTTTGGCTAGGATATACATGGATCAAAGGCAATTAGTTAAGAACTAAAAGTTCATCTAATCTAGGCATATTTTGATTGGCATTGGGAATGACATTAAACATAGGTAAATTTGGATTAATGTTGGATATGTTGTATGCCATTTGGCCCTAGGGTTGTATTTGGTCATTAATAATCACAACTTTAGCATAAGCTAAAGCTAATGTATTATTAATTTGAGTAGATATTTTGAGAAACATATAAGATGAGATCCAAGGCATCCTTGTAGATCTCTAAGGATAAATCCTCATCAAGTCTATAAGGAGCTATAGTTCTACTAAACATTTTTCTTTAATCTAGTATTAAATGCTCTTATGGGCTCATTTGATTCTCTTTTGACTATGGTAAACTATTGATACAGAACACATGGACTAATGATTTTGACAAATTTATCAATGAAGTTATTATTAAATGTTAGAACACAACTATCTACTAAGAGGGGGGTTAAATCAGTAGATCAACTAAAACTAATCCTTTAATACCTTTTAGAATAGACTAAAATATATATGTAGATAAAGACAAATATGTAGAGATCACACACATACAAGTTCACATGACAGAAGATTTATACATGGAAAACCCAAAGGGAAAAACCATGGTGATAATAGTTGTTAGAATATACTATTCTAATCCAACCTCACAATTCAAATCCTCACTATCAAACCTCACTAGTTACACTTTTAAGGGCACCAACCCTAAGGAGACACCAATCCCCTAACTAAGCACCAACTCAAATAAACCTCACTAGTTATAATGTTTAAGAGAACCAAACCTAAGGAGACACCAATACCCCAATTGAGCACCAACTTAGCTTGTCTAATGGAACCAACCAATCAGATCTATATAGAGCTATAACTCTAGTTTACAAAATAGATTCATAAATGAATCCATCTCTAACTCTATGTTACAATTATAATATATAATTGATCATGATCCACACATTATCTATTTTTGCCTTTCTTCCTCTTTGTCCCTCTATCTCTATGTCTAGATATGTCCCTATTCGACACATTTCATCTCTCTTTTACTCTGCTCCTCTATGTCTCTATATTTTTTATTTGACACAATTCATCGAAATAACTCATCCTCTCTGCACTTCTACCTATGTCTAGATATTATTATATATGACACAAATCCATTACTCCAAAAACCTCTACATGTATGTATATATATATATATATATATATACATACATATATATACATACATATATATATACATACATATATACATATATATATACATATATATACATATATATATACACATATATATATATATATACATATATATATATATATACATACATACATATATATATATATATATATATAATTTTGTCTAGGTCTTTGTATCTTCTATGTGTTCACACTCGGATTGTAACACATCATGCCAATTCTATACTCAATTAGTTTCTTGAATCTTAAACTCTTACACCAGTGTCATGATTCCTAGTATTTTTAATATTTAGCAAATCTTGGGATCTAGTTATGACAGACATGCATGATTACATGAATTAAATCAATCATAATGGTTGAACTTGTCTATGTCATGATTTATAGCTTAACTATAAGTTCTTACATGTTCCAATGCTTGACCATTAGTTTGATCATAACTTTAAATTTTGAATTTTGATATTAACTTTGGCATCATGATTTGATGATCCATATTCAATTTTCTCATATTTAAATTCCATCCATTCAATAAATATTTGATAGGTGCACACTCTCTATAGGATCCTTGTACTCTTTTAGGCTTTAACTATTCAATTTTAAAATGCATCCATTGATATTCTTGATCTAAGCTCATGTGTGCCATTAGATATTCAAACTAGCATGATATTTAATTTTTTCTTCACATTAAACATCAATATCATTATCCCATCCTGCTACTTCCTTCATCTTTGGATCACTTATGATCCATCAATCTTCTCAAACTTGATCGGTCTTTAACTCACTACTGTGTCGATAAACCTCAAGCACTTTATCCTATCTGAATCCACTCACTCCATTGGATCTCCTTTGTATGATCATCTACTCAGCATAAAATCTTATGACAATATTGATCCTTATAGCTACTTAGATCTTAAGAAAGTGACACTTGGAATTAGTGCATGTCTTCTATACATTATTGTTTGTTCTTACTATTGAGACACTTGGCATCCTCACATTGATCATTAACTTATTGAATTTGGACCACACCATAGATTTTACTATTCAAGCTCCATTATTGTGACACTTTTCACTAGCAGAGGTGCCTTTGAAAAATCAACTTTGTTTACACTTTTTTGGATCTTCAACAAATCAATAAGTGATAACCATTGATCAAGCTTTAAACTTTGACCACTTGTCTTCATCTCGCTTCATCCTGGTATCTTCAACCCAATTCACTCCATTGAACTCTTCAATACTTGCTCAAAATTTACCTTGTGTAGACTTTTCTAAGTATGGGGACCATCTTAATTATCCCTAGAATGTTAACTTTTTACCTTCATATCTTTTGCTTTGCTCAACCACTTGGTTTGAAATTTAGACCATATAAACTAGGCATGATAATGAACAAACCCATATGCTCATTTATTCCTAAAGATTTTGTGTGAGAGATATAATTCCAGTAATATATTTAATCAAATTATTCTATTGTAGAGATAGCTATGCCTTAAACTTGCCTGGAAGATCAAATTTATTCATGCATAAATCTTGTCACACTTAGTCAAATGACCTAAATTTAGTGCATAAGATCCTCTTACATAAGGGATTCCATCCAGATATCCATTTTCTCCCAAAGCCTTCATATGTGAAATATATGGCATCATCAAACTACCTACTTAGCTTTATCTTACAACATATAAATATGACTATTGGAAAACACTATCAAAATTCCTACGATCCTAACTTTGTTCAAGCATATCTTTTGTCGCACTACACTGCATGACATGAGATTTAGCACGTAGAAACTAGGCAAAAAAGTGAAGAAACCCATATGATCATTTTGCCCTAACACCTAAATGTGTGAAAATGTTGAAGTCATAAATATGATTACTTGGATTTGTTTATCCCTTTTGTAAATGTGGCTAAGTATAAAAACTTAGTGATTTTTGTCTAATTAGCCAATTGTGCATCCCCATATATTCTACCATGCTTCGTCACATGACTTCAAATATGGTACATAATAACTAAGGACTAATGTGATCATAACCATATGACCAATTCCCATAGACTCATCCACATGTGGCAATGGTGACATCAACAAAATTCCCTCTTAGATTTTCCTATCATAGACCCAAAGTGTCTAGATAATCACTATGAAGAACCGAATGAGTTCCACTCATGCACACAAGCATTCCAATCATACTTGACCTTTGATATCATCCCTTTTACATCATAAAATCATAATAATCAATCTTTAACATCAATTACATGCTCATAATGTCCCTTTTGACATCAATGACAATCATATTTCCAATAATCTACCCCTTTGTCATTGATGGCAAACTAAACGCTCTAATCTTATAATATTCTACTCTTTCTCTATCATTGCTTGTATTATATTATAATGAGTATGAATTTATTCTATTCATATCATACTTGTTCCCCCATAGGCAATGGCTCATTTGCCTAATACTCAACTTGGACACTTGTTTTGCTTCTTCTTTGACATATGCACTTTTTCTCTAACCTTTTTCAAATAAGATTTTCTCTTCTTCTCCCCCTTTGACATCAATGTCAAAGGGACTCTCTTTGAATATTTGTCTAAATGTTTCTCCCCCTTTTTTAGATAAAAGATTTTGTCCAAGAATCTACAACCATCAACTAATTAGAACTTTGCAAAAGTATACATACCTGAGTTGCCTTTTCTCTTCTTATAGGGATTAATAAAGCTTTTATGATCCTCACCCTGGACTTATGTTCTTTCACTAGTATCTAGTGATGTGATGTAATATCTACCATATAAGCTTACTATAATTCTCTTTTAGTCCTAATTATATAGTCTTCTAATCCTAGGACCTGACTAATTACAAATCTCCTCTACTCTGAGCCTTCTTGATGCTGATAAACTGAATAATCTAGCTCCCCTTACACTATGCATAGCTTCTCAAGATATTCATACTTTTTGAGTTAGTTCCCCCTAAATCCATGCTCCATATTTGCATTAAGGGACTGCCTATAGCATATCATAACTTCATATAACACATGTATATTAGCATTCTACACATGTTCTCTAAGTTTGGTCACCCAACTCATTGCACAACCCAAGATACACAATGCCAAGGGTTTCTTGTATTAAATCATTTATATCAAATGAATCTACAAACCATATATATATGAGATGTACTCTAATAATATCATTGTGTCATATTAAAAGACTCATTATATCCCTGTAGACACCACATATACATAATTTGACTTGGTTTGATCAAGTCATAATCATAACCTACTTGTGTTCTCATTTTTAGTAGACATCACTTGCTTCTCCATTGAAAGGGGTCTCTTAAAAAGCATAGATAGATACATCATACTTCACAATGTCCTAGAATAATGTGGAACTAGGAGTTGCCCATAACTCCTCATATTATTTCTCCTCCTTGGACATATTTTGATTTTTATTCTTCTTCTTCTTCTTCTTAGTCTTAAGAGAAGTAACATTTTCATCCACTATGATGTTCTCTTTTGGATTAATAATACATGGAGACAACATGGATTGATGACATGCCTTTTCATCTGATGAATCTTCTTTGTAGCTCAGAATCTCATCACTATGCATAAAAGACTAATGTTCTATGCATGAAAGTTTCTTAGCAATAGTAGGATGTTTACTTGAATCTATACTTACCTCAAAAATATCCTTGGTCAGCACCTTGGACTTCTCCTTGAGTTTGGTCTTTTCATTCTCAACATGAGCAAACATTAAGAGCTCTTGACATTCTCCAACCTCTATAGCATTGGCTTGATATTTCATTTTACATAAAATGCTTGGGTTTATTATATGTCCTATTTTTCTCTTTTAAATAGAATTGTGAACCTTTTTTCACATTGGGAGGCATACCTTTCTTCTTACTCTATAATTTTGATCATACAAAGCTTATTCTACATTATTTAGATTGTGACCAAAAGTTTTGTAATTATAGTACATTACATTTGTGTCTAACAAGGGTGAAAATGAATTTTTGATTAAAAAATTAGTTTTCCTTGTAAGTACAACTCTATAATTACTAGCCTTATCACCAAAATGATTACAACTATAAAAATAACCATAGAAAGATGAGGAATACTTGGTCATAGCTTTTATTTATACAGGATGGGAAGTTCTTCTCAACTCTTGCTTCTTCAAGTTGATTACCCTTGTGTAACCATCCGCATCAGCTACCTTTGTCTTCTACATCTTCCTTGAGTTTGTAGAGATTAACTCATTACCCTTCTTCCTTTCTTCAAGCTTCTTTTCATATTTGTCTTTCTTCACATCAGCATTGCTTTTGTTTCTCTTTGTATCCTTGCAATCTTTGTCTTTCTTTGCTCTTAATCCTCCTTTTGATTTGAAGTTACCAATAAATTATCAGGTATACTAATTATGGGAATTTTACCCTTTTCATAACCAAGACCAAATTTCCCTTTTGATGTCTTTTAAAAGCTAATCAATTCATCAATAATGGTTGATCCTCCTTTCAGCCTTAGGCCTTTGTTGATTTGTTCTTTAGCATTTTTAAGCTCTTTTCTCAAAGCCACTATCTCTTCTTCTAGCCTCATACACTCATTAGATTTTAATTTTAATTTAATTTTGACTACATCTTCAATTCTTGTAGCTACTTTAACTTATTTCTTTAGGATAATCACCAATTCATTAGATTTATCAAGACTTTTCAACAGTTTTTCAATATTATTTTGTGCTAGCTTCTTTTGCCTTGAGTTATCTTTTCTCATCTTATCAATATCATCTAGAGAAAAAATGAGTTCAAACTAAAAATACACTTCTCCTTCCTCTTCTACATCAGATTCATCAACTTCTTCTTGATCTATATCTCTAGAAGTTGATCTTAGTTCCATGAATAGGAATTTAATTCCCTCAACCACAAAAACATAGTCATGGTCATCATTTGATCTATCACTATCATCCAATGAGTCATTATCTTATCTTATATACAAGATTTTATTATTTTTAAATAAGTTCCTCTTTTTAGAATAGTGGGGCTTCATTATTTTTCCATCCCCTTCTTGCTCATATTTATCCTTTTTCTCATAAGGGCATTTAGCAGCAAAATGTCTGACTTTACCATAGTTAAATCATTTAAAGGGTAACTTAAATTTGTACTTTCTAGATCTTATTTTCAAATTTTTGATAAAGTTGGATTTTTTTTTCATTAATCTCCTTAGATCTATATGTAGATGCTTATGCTTTTGTATGCTTGGATGCTTTGAATGCAACTTCTCTCTTGGAAGTATTTGCTTCTCCCATTCTCATCTCATAGGCAGTGAATGTTCCATGTAACTCATCTATAATTAGCTTATCTAGATCTCTTGCTTCCTCTATTGTAGATATTTTAGAATCATATTTTTATGGAAGAGATCTTAGGACCTTTTTGACAATGTTTATTCTTTCATCTCTTCTCCAAGGCTTCTAATTGCATTGATTATTTCATCCACCATGAGGAGATAGTCTGTAATCTTCTCTTCTTCAATCATTTTAAGACTTTCAAACATACCCCTATATTTTTATAGCTTGTCTTGCTTTACCTTATCATCACTTTCATAGATTGTCTTCAAAATTTTCTAGATGTCTTGTGCATTTTGACAATGCAGCACTTTGCCAAACTCTAATTTGGATAATCCATAAAGAATAGCATTCTTTGCCTTGGAATTGATCTCATATAATTTATTTGAATCTTGATCAGTAGGATTTGTAGTAAGGGATATATATCTATTTATAATATTCATCCATACATCAAACCCTAATGAAGATAAATATACTTTCATTCTTATGCTCTAGAATGCATAGTTTGATCCATCAAAGAGAGGTGCTTTGTTTGATGAAGATCCTTCTTGACTAGCCATTTGTGTTCACTATTTTAAGATCTACCTGAGTTGATTAAGCTTCTTCTAAGGAACCAAGACTCTAATACCAATTTATGGAACACAAATATCTATTGAGAGGGAAAAACCCAAAGGGAAAAACCATGGTCAAAATAGCTGATAGAATCTATTGTTATAATCTAGCCTCACAATTCAAATCCTCATTGGCAAACCTCATTAGTTACACTTTTAAGGGCACCAACTGTAAGGAGACAACAATCCCCTAACTAAGCACTAACTTAGTTGAACCTCACTAGTTAGAATTTTTAATGGTACCAACCTTTAGGAGACACCAATCCCCCAAATAAGAACCAACTTAGCTTATATGATGGTATCAACCAATTAGATCTCTATATAGATACAACTCTAGTTTAGAAAATAGATTTGTAAATGAATCTATCTCTAACTCTCTATTACAAGTCTAATTTATAACTGATCATGTTTTTCACATTATCTCTTTGTGCCTTTCTTCCTCTCTGCCCCTTTGTCTCTATGCCTATATATGTCTCTATTCAATAGACTTCATCTCTCTTTCACTCTTCTCCTCTATGTCTCTATATTTTTTGTTTGACATAATTCATTAACATTAACTCATCCTCTCTACACTTTTACATGTGTCTAGATATTCTTCTATATGACATAGTTTTAGTACTCTGACAACCTCTACCTATATCCTAATTGTCATATATATATATATATATATATATAGCATTTTGTCTAGGTCTTCATGCCTTCTATGTGTTCACATTTGGACTATAACACATCACATTAATTCTAGACTTAGCAAGTTTTTCGCATCTTGAAATCATGCAACACTACCATGATTCCTAGTGTTTTTCTATATTTGACAAATCTCAGGCTTTGGCTATGATGCACATGCATGATTGCATGAATTAGATCAATCACAATGATCTAACTCATTATCTACATCAGGATTTATAGATTAAGTACATGTTTTTGCATGTTTTAATGCTTGACCATTAGCCTAATCATAACTTTAAATTTTGACCTTTGATCTTAACTTTGGAACTATGATCTAATGATCCATATTTAATTTTCTCATCTTTAAATCATGTCCATTCAATCAATCTCTGATAGGCTCACACTCTCTATAGGATCCTTGCACACTTTTGGACTTTAAGTATTTAATTTTAAAATACATTCATTAATATTCCTAATTTGATCTCCCACATGTTGTTAGATCTTCAAACTAGCATGATCTTTACTTCTATATTGATGTTAAATGTCAAGATCTTTATCCCATATTTCTATTTCCTACATCTTTGGATCACTTAGGCTCTATTGATCTTCTCAAAATTCATTAGTTTTTAACTTGTCACTGTGTCGATAAACCTTAAGCACTTTATCCTATCTGAGTCCACTCACTCCATTGGATATCCTTTGCATGATCATCTTCTCACCATTAGATATTTTGATAAACTCAATCCTCATCTTTACTTGCCTCTCAATAAAGTGACACTTGGAATTAGTGTGTGCCTTCTTCACATTATTGTAATTTCCCACTGTTGAGACACTTGGCATCCTTGCATTGATCATTAACTTATTGAATTTGAACCACACCATAGATTTTCCTACTCAATATTCATGATTGAGACACTTGTCACTAGTAGAGGTACATTTGATAGATTAAATTTTCTTATGCTCTATTGGATCTTCAACATATGAATAAGCGCTAAATATAGATCAATCTTTAAACTTAGACCACCTATCTTCATCTTGGCATCTTGAAGCTAATGTGCTCTATTTATCTCTGTGAGACTTGATCAAACTTAACTTGTGTAGATTTGTCTAAGTATGGGGACCATCTCAATTATGGCTAGAAGGCTAACTTTGCAACTTCGTATATTTTGTTTCATTCAACCATCTGGTCTAAAATTTGGACCATATAAATTAGGCATGATAATAAATAAAACCATATGCTCATTTATTCTTGAATCTTTTGAACATGAGAGATATAATTCCATTAATATATTCACTTAGATTATTATGTCACAGAGATAGCTATGCCTCAAATTTGCCTGGAAGGCCAACTTTGTCCATGTATAACTCTTATCATACTTAGTCGAATGACCTATAATTTAGCACATAAGATCCTCTTACATAGGAGATTCTATCCATATATCTATTTTCTCTTGAAGCCTTGATATGTGCAAGATGTGGCATCATGAAAATTACTTCTTAGCTTTATATTGTAACCTGTAAATTTGACTAAGTGTTGGAAAACACTATCAAAATACTTGGGAGCCCAACTCTGCTCAAGCATATGTTTTGTCACCCTACGTCATGTGACCTAAGAATTAACACTTATAAACTAGCCACAAAAATGAATAAACCCATATTATAATTTTATCCTAACACATCCATGTGTGTAAATGTTAACCTCATCAATATGATTGCTTAGCTCTATTTAGCCCTTTTGTAAATTTGGCTAAGTATAGAAACTTAGTGATTTTTGTCTAAGCAGCCAGTTTTGCATCCCCATATCTTCTACCATGTTTTATCACATGACTTTAAATCTAGCACATAATAATTAGGGAATAATTTAATCACAACCATATGAATATCTCCCCCTAGACTCATCCACACATGGAAATGGTGATGTAAATAAACTACCTTCTCATATTTTCCTATCATAGACCCTTAATGTCTAGATGATAAATATGAAGAACTAGATGAATTCCACTCATGCACACAAGCATTCCAATTATATTTGAATTTTTATAGAATCCTTTTCACATCCTTAAATCATAATAATAAATCCTAAACATAAATGAAATTATCATAATTTTTTTTTTGACATGAATGATAATAATATTTCCAACATTAAAATCATTGTAGCTAGCTATGTAGTTTTTAGGAAGGTTAAGGAACTATTCATATCTAGCATCTTTGAAAGTAAATGGAGATAGTCTACATACTAAATCTTCATGAACAACATTAAAAAGTCTTAAAGAAAATTTGAAGGATTTATTGTGTTCTTCAATAGTTATAATACCATTAAGACTAAAAGTAGGAAAATACTTTTCAAGATTATGAGGAAAGTCATGTACCATACCTGCCACATTGATTTAAGAACCACCTAGCCAAGCCATACCTTAATAGGGATTGAACATAAGATCACCTTGAATTGGTGAATCTGGTTGAGACTTTGAAATTCTACATTTACCTTTATCTCGACTAGATCTCCTATGAACTTATAATGAAAGAAGAGGAACCCTTGTCTCTGAATGTGATCTGGTCCTTATCCTTGGCAATTATAGCTTGAGAGATTTGAACCCTATTTGAAATATAATGTGTAAGTCTTATATTTACAAATAATTATGATAGATACTACACATTAAGAAAATTTTCCACATTTATGTATAAATAATGGCAAAAGGCATCAAAATTTAACTAAATCATCTTAAATATATGTCCAAACATGTAAATATGAGTGAGTTTTACATGTTTCAAGCTCAAATAAAGTCAAAATTATAAATATTCAATCACTGTTTGAATAAAACATATATTACTAACCTAAAATGATTTGGTTTTGCACATCTTAAGCTATCTTTGCCATAATTGAACATTAAACTTAAAAAAATATATATCTTTATCTAAATAAGCATAAAGACTAGTTTGAAACCATTAAGATCAATGATATTTACACAAATATTCTAAAATAAACACAAATATTCAAATAATATATTAATATTTAAATAAAATTCACCAAAATTAAAAAAGATGTTGTAAATTTATAAAGATCTAACTAAGGCCCTCCTTCTAGCACCGATTTTATTGATACCTAAATGTGTACACTAGGTTAACATATATTGTTTAAGAAACACTTCTCATTTCTAGATTCACATAATCTATTACATGGGTTTTTTTGTTATTATAATCCTATTATCCTTGGTGGAATAGAGGTAGAACAAGTTGACTATTTCAAATATTATATTAGTTGGTGGTTGGAAGCCACCATGGCTTAATAGTTAATCTTTGATTTTGAAGATGATCTACACTATTTAAAGTGAATTATGATCAAAACTAAGTCTAAATTTTGTCTAAGATATTTTAGTGATGTCATGGAGGTGTTTAGGTGAGTGGATAAACTATCTTAATATTCTAAGTGTCAATGACAAAGTGTGTAATGTGTTTGTCCTAATATGTTTGAAGTTGGCTTAGTTGATCTTTGGTTTTGGCATGCTTAGGGATGGTTAGAGATGAGTATGGTTATTGTAGGTTATTTAAGAGGTGTCATAAGATGTATTATATGATTTGAATGCTCATGATTAGATTTCATCTGGTAGTTCATAGTTTTCATCTAAACTTTTCGAGTCTAGTGTTAGAAAATCTAAGTAGGCAAATTGTTGACATCACAATTAACATGTATGAATGAGTTAGGGGGAGTTGGTCATATGGGTATGATCAAATTATCCCAATTTTATATTGTCAAAATTTTATGTCATGAGGTTTATCATAGCTAAAGATATGTGGTTGTAAATTTGGACTCTCAAATAGAAGTTCACTAAGTTTCTATAGTTAGCCAGACTATCACTGCATGTTATGTAGACATGTATGATCCATCAATTTTGTGAATTTATTATAGGTAATTATAAGGCCAATAGTGGGAAATTTTTTTCATGGTAATCTTGTCTATAGTTCCAAGAATGTAACTTGAATATTTTGAGTCTTGAAGTGTTCTCTAGCTTGAGATATAAATCTTCAAAGTTACACCTGTAGACTGTGATGGGCTAAAAACTATCAAGTTTAATCACATTGAATTTTTAGGTCATTGGTAGATAACATCCAATGGTGAGTGATTAATCATACATATTGAGATAAATGGTGTGTATGAAGTCAATATGTAAAAGTTTGCATGCATAGGTGACAAGTGTCACAAGCTCACTAGTCTTACAGAAGATCAATGATGATCAACAGTTCATACTGATGAAGATCAATGGTGTGGGATAAGTCAAAGAGTAAATAATGAATGAAATAATTATAGTGTCACAAGTGCAAGGGACAATAATTAAATTGATCAAAAATCATGTGAGCGTGCAAAGTGTCATAATCTCAAGAGTTCTAAGCAAGATCTAATAGTGAGAATTGTAAGATAAAAACTAGGCTATTTAATAGAGATTAACGGTGTGTATGTGTTCAATATTTATAGAAAGCATGAGATGAGTTCAATGTGTTTGAGGTTAAACATTTGGATAATGGAGCACTGTGAGTTAAAGTTTAATCTACTTCTGAATAAGATCAATGGTGTAAGTTGAGTGAGCTAAGCAAAGAGCATGATATGTGTTCTAAGCGACTAAGGTTTAGCTATGACCATTTCGATTTAAATATTTGAATTTAATAAAGGAAAGACTAGTGCTTAATTTTTGAGCCATAAATTTTGATCTATGCATAATTTGATGTTGTAGTAGAAATAAAAGTTGTATATAACTTCAAGGTACATCTATAAATATTAATTTGAAGGTATAAATGTTTATACAGTCAAATTTATTGAGCTCCAAAGTTGAGTATATGTTTGGTCATGCTCTATAAGTAACACGAGAAGGGTAACAAAGTTGTTCTAGATGGTATTCTAATGTTTCAAGACAAGCTAACTATCAAAGAATATTGTAGACTCCATGAGGACCATCTATGTGGATTGTAAAGGTTTGATCAATTATATTCAATATGATCAAAGGCTTAGAATGTTAATGTGTGTTCATGGTGGCTATGTGCATAAAATTTTGTTTGAGTGAATTGAGATTTAGTATAAAGGTGATATGATGGTTGTTATCACTTAAGGAGGACATATAGATTGTGTGGCATGGGTATATGTATTTGAAATTATTATCATGTTCTTAATTTTCTTAGAGTAGTGTCAAAGAGGTGAATCAGTCTTCATAAGACCTAAAATTTGACTTAGGCCTATTTGAAAGAGTGTACTACTTAAAGATGACCCATGTAGATGTCTTAAGTGTAAATTCATGTGTTGTGGCCAATAAGGAATAATGTGAACATGATATTCATGAAGACACCATAAAATGTGAAACCAAAGGTGATGGTTTCTAGACTTGAGAGAAAAGATGTGTGTAAGAGTTGAAGAGTGAAGGAAAGAATAAAGTGTGTGTGACCAGTGGATGGGTTGTAGAGTAGAGTAGGTTGATGACTATGTGTATGAATTGAAAGTCATAATTCTAATGTCTAAATAGTGATCTTAAAAATTTTAAGATTGAGGATGAGCAAAGAGGTCTAGAGTGATCCAAAAGGATGTTTTGGATTCCTTGAGTATGAGCAAAAGATATATGATGTCTATGTGAGCTTGGTATTTGATTTAAGAGGTAGATCAGAGTGTGGACTAAGTGTATGACCATTTGGACATGTTTTTAAAGTTATGATAGAGTTATTGATGAGAAGTGTAGATTGATCCAAAAGGTGGTTTTTAGATGTTTGTGGTTGTGTGATGAAGTGAAAGGGGCTGATATACATTATATCTCCATCAGATTAGTAGGAAATTATTATTCAAGAGATGTTCATTTCATAGGCATTGGGAGGGTGCTCAACATATAGGTTGAAAGGATTTGACCAAAAAGTGGTCATAAGGACTTGATCATCTTAGGGGTAGGTGATCATTGTGAAACAGGTGTTTCACTAAAGTTGGTCAAAAGGACTTGATCATCCTAAGGGCAGGTGCTCCCATTGAAACAAGTGTTTTACTAAATTTTGGTCAAAAGGACTTAACCAGTCTCATGTTTTTTATCATCTTATAGGACAAGTAGTCCATGTGTTTATAGGTTTGAGAATGGGTTTTATTACTCAAGAAGGTTTCCCACATATATCTTATGGTGTGTGTGTGATCTTGCATTAACTTCATTGTTCATTGTTATAAACATCTTATATGCTTCATGAATGGTTGTATTGAATGTTTAAGTGTTTGAAGGGTTTGGAAACTAAATTAGATTATTTTCACCATTAATTCACTCCCACCTCTTAGTGATTTTACCTCTAACAATTGGTATCATAGTAGGTGCTTTGGTAAAGGCTTGATAGCTTGAAGGAGATTTAAGGTACAATATGGGTAGCCATCAAATGCAAGGAGGTTTTTCCACTAAACAAACACTAATGTTTAATGGATCTAATTATGATTTTTGGGGTACAAGGATGAGGACCTACATCATGTCTCTAGGGTTTGACACTTGGAAATCTATTGTGGATGGTTATTTTTCACTTATTATTCCTCCATCTAATGCTTAAGATAAGAAGTTATTTGAGAGAAATTCTAAGGTAATGAATGCTATCACTTGTGGTATTTTAGAGACTAAATACACTAAGGTAGTCCATTACATATTTGAAAAGGAAATGTGGGATAAATTTAAGACTATTTATGAAGGATATTCAAAGGTTAATTTGGAAAAATTATAGACTCATCAAAGATAATTTGAGAGTCTTAAGATGAAGGAAGAGGATTCTATGGCATCCTTTATGCAAAGAGTTGATGAGATTGTGAACATCATCAGAGGTCTTGGAGAGAAGATTGAAGAATCTATTATAGTTAAAAATGTATTAAGTTATCTCTCTCAAGATTGATTCTAAAGTATCTATTTTAGAATAAATTCATGATCTTACTCAGTTGAAGATGAGAAAAAATGATGATATACCACCAAAGAAGGAAATAACATTTAAGACATAAATAAAGCCAAAGAAGAAATTCAAAGATAAGGCACGCAAGGAGGATGACATATCTAATTTTGATGAAGATGAAATAATTGCTTTGTTTACAAGTGAATTGAAAATAGGGTCAGACAAGTATAAGGGTAAACTACCATTTAAATGCTTAAATTATGGAGAGGTAGGACATTTTGCTAATAAGTGCCTTCATAAGCATAAGAAGAATGATTATGAATAATATGGTGAAAACCAAGATGAAGACAAGAAAACATATAGGTTTGATAAGAGGAAGAAAGGATTCATAAAGTATGACAATAAGAAGTCCTTTAAGAATAAGAGGAGTATCTACACTAATAATGATTGCAGCTCATCAGATGAGAGTGAGGGTAGTGATTTTAAGTTTGATAATGAATATGGTGGTCATGTTGAAGATAAATCCCTCTTCATTGCTAAGGAAGGAAGTTACTCATATCAAATGAGTCTACTTGGAGTAATTTAGATGATGATAAAGATGATGTGGACTATGAGACTAAATTGATGAATGCTCTAGAAGAACTAAAGATTGAGAAGAAGATTAATAATAAGATGAAGTCACAAATTAATAAATATGAGGATCAATTTAATGTGTATGAAGCAAAAATGAATGAAGATACTAAGGAGCATGAAGATATTGTCAAGCATCTTAGTTGTCAATTAGAAATCTTGTCTACAAACCTGAAAGCTAAAGAAGATGAATGTTCAAGGTATGTAATTGAAAATGAGTCATTAAAAGTTGAGTTAGAAA
Source organism: Torreya grandis (assembly GCA_037957365.1). Classification (NCBI taxonomy): domain Eukaryota; kingdom Viridiplantae; phylum Streptophyta; class Pinopsida; order Cupressales; family Taxaceae; genus Torreya; species Torreya grandis. The sequence goes on along the minus strand of JARHVA010000192.1, from coordinate 3,016,859 downwards.
AGACATCAAGTAAGATGTAGTCATTTATGAGATTTGAAAATATCTCAAGTGATCTAGATAATATTTTTAGTGGTCAAAAGCATGCAAGTGATATAACTGGTCTTGGATACAAAGAAGAACTAGAAAATGCAAATCAAGACAAGATGAAGACTAATGTAAATCAGACCTTGAAATTCAACAATCAATCAAGGAATGAATAGGTTGGTAGAGTGAAGACAAATAATATTAGACAACCAAATTCTATGAGGTATGTAAGTTTCAATGGTTATTTTTACACATGTAATCCATTTGGGCATAGAGTTAGATAATGCAAGAGACCTATTATAAATGAGTTTCCATGAAAATATGATGGGGTTCACTATTCAAAAGGTGTGAATAAATTTAAGTGATTAAATTTCCTTGATGAGGGACATTTTGATAAGAATTATACATATAATGTAAGGCAAGGTGAGTCTTCTTCAAAAGGAGTAGTTTGTTTCAATTTTCAAAAGAATGGACATATTACAAGATTTTTTCTAATCAAGAAGGTAGGATAAGATTATTTCAAAAGATATAGTGTGTTTAAAATATAAATAGAGAGGTCACATTGTTATATTATGCAAGTAAAGGCCTAAAAGATAGAATAGGTTTAATTAGGCTCTTAGAGTGCAAGAAAGAAGGCAAGTTAACTCATGGAAAACAAAGGTGGTAAGTATGAGTCATGATAAGTTTACAGGTCCAAGTAATCTATTTTATATTATAGATAATGGTACATAATTTGGAGAGTTACAAGATATCTCATTTTCTACTCATGTTATGAAAGAAGAGACAAATCTCAAAGAAATGACCAAGATGCTAGTAAGGCAAGTTTTGTTATGCCCTTAACCTTTAGAGCATCTTGAGTTATATATGGCCAACTTATGGCTTACATGCCTCTTTTATATTATTTTTATATTTATTTATGTTCTTATTTAGGTTATCTTATGGAATAACCATGGCTAAGTAGACTATACATAGGAGGTAGTGGTTAGTTTATGATCATCATGTTAAGTATTCTACTCTTAGTGCATTATTATGGAGGTTTCCACCTCAAAGTGGTTTTGATATATTATCCAGTATTATGATCTATTTTTAATTATTTTATGTGATATCTCATATTTTATTATTTTATGTGATATAAAATCATTCTATGCAAACATCTAAGTAATTTCATTACAAGTGGTATTAGAGATTTCAATCTGGGCAAGTTTCCTATGGTATTTTTTTGGATCTGGTGAGGTGTGACTTCTATGATGGGAAGGAGAGGAAAAAAATAAATCAAAATATTAGAATAATTATTTTTTTTGGTTAGTGTATTATTATTTGAAATGTTTTTTTGAAAAAAAATTAACTAGAAAAAAATTGTCTTGCACAATTGCAGTCATTGGATTCATCTCAACAAGATGATCATATTGGTCAACACTAATAACTCCAATTCTTGTGTGAAACTAATGTTTCCTAACGTGTAAATGTGTAAGTTTAATGGTATATATCCTCTCACTTAGGTTACCTAAATTTAAATTTTATTTTATTTGCATCAAACTCCTAAATCTTCGAAGGTGATAGTGGTGTCTCTATATCTGGAACCTGAGTAGTTCATTTGGTATCATTGGTTATGTGCTCAAAATAAAAATAATTATGCTCCTATTACATTGTATATTTTAAATAATGAGATATTGGCTCATTATCATAATAATTTCTTTGAGAACTACTTCAACCAATTAGCCAAACTATAGAAAATGAGAGCTATGAAAGATTATATTCATCAGTTTTAGAATCTATCCTTATAGATGAAAGACATCACTGAGGAAAATTTGACTGATCTATTTTCTGGTTGCCTCAAAGATAGAATTAAATTAGAGGTTTGGATGTTTAAACCAACATCTATATTAGAACCTATTCCATGGACATGCATGGTAGAGAAAAGAGAGATGGTCAAATGGAAAACCTTCATTATTGGTCATGATCACACCTTTCTATCACCATCATTTCCTCAACCCACTAGACTAACACCTCAAAAAATTAAGAAGTGATCCAAAGGGTTGTGTTATGGTTGAAATAGCCAATGGAGTAAAGACCATCATTGTGCTCAAAAAAATTTATTTTACATCGAAGGTACCAATGAGGATGATGATGAGGACGCACTTGGAAAGGATGAAGAAGGTCCTAAGGAATAATTTAAAGACTCTCAGCCTACTATTTCATGGAATGACCTTTTAGGTATTAGTACTTCCAAAAGTATTAAGGTGGTGGGTTTCTTAAAGAAACAAAAGGTCACTAATCTAATTGATTCTAGGATCACACACAACTTCATCAACAATAAGTTGGTTGCTCATTTGAACTATTTCATTTATCCCACTCTAAAATTTTAGGTCATAATTGTAGATGGTAGTACTATCATCTAATAAATAAAATACCATATTATTAAGCTATCCTTGGGATACTACTTGTTGGATTTTCCTACATTTGTTATTCCCATGGGGGAAGATGACATTGTTCTGGGAGTATAGTGGCCCACCACTTTGGGTACTATTGAGATGAATTTATAGGAATTATTCATGCATTTTCATTCTAAAAGAAGGAAATTTGAGCTAAGGGGATTAAGGGCTAAATCTCCACAACTTTTTATTTCCCATCAAATGACAAAGATTATCTAAAAGGGTGATGAAGGATTTGTAGCTCACTTGTTTTCTATGGAAGTTCATCCAACTCAGCCATTTACACCTCTTGATCTGTAAAAAGTGATTGATGCCCATTTAGTTATTTTTGGTGACATGCTGAAAGGGATTCTACCTAGTCACATGCATGATCATGATATCAAACTTATTCTTGGTAGTACACCACCCAACATCAGGCTATACAAATATCCCCATGCCTAGAAAAGTGAAATTGAAAATATGGTATAAGAGATGTTGGATGCAAGAACCATTCATGATAGCCAAAGAAACTATTTATCACTAATTATCATGGTGTGAAATAAAGATGACACTTGGAGGATGTACCCTAACTACATAGAACTCAACAAGTATAATATCAAAGATAAGTTTCTTATTCCTATCATTGATGATTTGCTAGATGAATTAAATGGTGCTATTTATTATACTAGGTTAGATATACATTTTAGGTATCATCAAATTTGGATCCATGATGAAGACACCCAAAACTACTTTCATGACTCATGAGGGCCATTATGAATTTTTGGTTATACCTTTTGGGCTAATGAATGCACCATCTACCTTTTAGAGTTTGATGAATACTATTTTTAGGCCATTTTTTAGGAAATTTGTTATGGTATTTTTGATGATATACTCATTTACAGTAAAAATTGGGAAGACTATTTACACCATGTAAAATAGGTACTCTCAATTTTGAAACAACATTAGTTATATGCCAAACCTTCTAAATGTACTTTTGGAGCTTATGCGATTGAGTATTTAGGTCATCTAGTTTCACATATAGGAGTAAAAGTGGATCCTTAAAAAATACAAGCAATGGTGGATTGGTCGATTCTTAAGATACTCAAAAAACTAAGGGGATTTTTGGGGCTCACTAGTTACTATCATAGGTTTGTCAAAAATTATGGTAGCATTACAGCCCCACTCACATCTTTGTTATAGAAAGACTCCTTTTAGTGGAATGATACAACTACCAAGGCATTTAAACAATTGAAATTGGTGATGTGTACCACTCTAGTGTTGGTTACTCTTAATTTTTCCAAGACTTTTGTGGTTGAATGTGATGCATCTGGGTATGGTTGGGTATTATACTCATGCAAGAAGATAAACCAATTGCATTTGAAAGTCATCAACTGAATGGTAAAAATCAGCACAAGCCCATTTATGAGAAGGAAATGATGGCCATTTTATATGCAATAAAATAATGGAGGCATTATTTGATGGGTCATCACTTTTAGGTAAAGACTGACCATGATTGTCTCAAATATTTTTTTAAACAAAGGTTATCATCTAAAGAATAACATAAATGGGTAACTAAGATGTTAGGCTATGATTTTGAAATAGTTTACAAGAAAGGTAAGGATATTGTAGTGGTAGATGCACTATCTAGAAAGGATGAATTAGTTGAGGCATTGTTATATCCTAGGACCATTCTTCAAGTAGATTGGCTAGAGGAAAGATGATCAAAATGGGATAAGGATAGTGCTACCCATGATTTAATTTAGAATCTTCAACAAGGTTTGGGTGGATTTGAAAAATTCACATGGAATGGAGATGAATTATGGTACAAAGACCGATTATACCTATGTAAGAATTCTCTTCTTAAATTAAAAAATCCTTCAGGAACTTCATGCAACTCCAACTGGGGGTCATCCAGGATTTTTGAAAATCTATCATAGAATCAAGAAGGATTTTTTTGGGAAGGACTCAAGGGGGATGTCCAAAAATATGTGGCTGAATGTATGATCTATCAACAAAATAAAAGAGAAACCATCAAAACCCTAGGTCATTTTAGCCTTTATCCATCCCTAGCCAACATTGGGAAGAGGTATCTATGGATTTCATAACAAGGTTACCGAGAGATGATGGTTAAAATGTTATCATGGTTGTGGTTAATCATCTCAATAAGTGAGATAATTTATTTTCTTTGTCATAGCCTTTTATTTCTAGTACAATATCTTCTACTTTTTTCAATATAGTTCATAAATTTCGTGGTACCCCTAAGATCAATGTCAGTGATAAAGATCCCATCTTCACTAGTAATTTTTGGACTAAGTTATTTGCGTTTTTGGGTACCCATTTGGCTCATAGTTCATCCTATCATCCTTAATCAGATATAAAAACTAAGGTATTCAAAAAAAAATTCAAAGGATATCTCTGTTGTTTTGTTTATGATAAAAAGGATAAATGAGTTCATTGGTTGCGACTTGTTGAATGGTGGTATAATACTTCTGTTCATAGTTCTTTCAAAATGTCTCCTTTTCTAACACTATATGGATAGCACCCTCCATCCATCACTTCAACCTTAAAGTTCCATCCTAAGGTTCATGTAGTTGAATAAAATATTCACCATCAATAGGAGGTCCTTATTAGTTTACATGAAAATTTAGTGATGGCCCAGAATCACATGAAATAACAAGATCAACACAAGAGTGGGAGGCACTTTGACATTGGTGATTGGGTATTTTTTCACTTAAAGCTATATAAGAAGATGTCCTTGAAGTAATATAAAAAGGATAATAATATTTCACCTAAATATTATGGGCCTTATCATATCTTGAAAAAAATTGGTAGTGTGGACTACAAGTTAGAGTTTCCTTCCTCTACTTGCATACATCTAGTATTTCATGTATCATGCCTAAAGAAAGTCATTAGACACAAAGTTGTTACCCAAACTGAGTTACCAAAATTTGATGAGGAAGGAAGATTTATTCTTGTTCCTAAGTTGATCCTTCAAATATGCACTAAGTAGTTGTGGTCTTGAGTGATTAAGGAGTACCTGATAAAATGGAAGAATATACCCTATGAAGATGTTACTTGAGAGGATGAATCCTTTATGCAGCAACATCTAGAGTTGAGTCAATGTTGTTTTGAAGGGTAGGGGCATGTTATACCCTTAACCTTTAGAGTGTCTTGGGATATGCGTGGCTGACTTGTGGATTATATACCTCTTTTATATTCTCATTACATTTCTCTATGTTCTTAGTTAGGTCAGCCTATAGAATAACCATGGCTAAGTAGACTATATATAGGAGGTAGTGCTTAGTCTTTCATCATCATGTTAAGTATTATGTTCTTAGTGAATTATTGTGGAGGTTTCCCCCTCAAAGTGGATTTGATATATTATCCAGTATTATGTTCTACTATCAATTATTACTATGTGATCTCTCAAATTTACTTATTTTGTATGATATAAAACCATTATGTGCAAACATCTAAGTAATTTTATTATAATTTGTAAGGTGTGTATGGATTCAAGTGAACATATTACTATTACCAATCAATTTTCATTAAAATAACATTAGTTATCAATACCTAGTGATGAGGATCCGATCTACAAGGAAGATTATTCAACTGAAAAGGTATGACATGAATCTATGTTATCCCCATGTGTTGTCAATATAGTCTTAGAAGAAAAAGAGAATGTTATAGTGGATGAGCAAGTTGTTTCTCTTAAGCCTAAGAAGAAGAAGAAGAAGAAGAATATATATCAATATTAGATGACTAAGGAGAAGGAATATGAAGATTTTTGGGTAACTCCTAGTTTCACATTGTTCTAAGAAACAATGTGAAGTAGAGGAGGTCTATGTCTATGCTTCATAAGAGACTTATTTTAGTCAATAAATAATTAGTGTTATGGTGTTCTTCAAAAGGTCATATAAGGCAAGATATGAGTGTTTCTAGGTGGAATTGGTGTTTCAAGATGGGAGAAGTGCTTTTATGAAGTCATAATGATTGTTTTTTGCTATTTTGTCTTGATGCTTGCTATGTATGCTCAATCTATAGGGTTAGATTGAAGATTTACAATTGGTAAAAGAGGATTTTTGAGTTATCAAGATGATATTTTTGCATATAAAGTTATGTTTACCTTATTTTATCATGCTCTAAGGGGTTTTGTGGTCTGAAGGTATGTTGAAGTCAAATAGGTTTACCACATACTTGTAGGTAATTTACTTATGAAAAGTGGTCTGGAGATAATTTTCATAAGATAAGTAATTTGAAAACCCATTTGGAGATAATTTTCATAAGTTTGCATTGATTGAAAGGTGCTAGGTTGACCAAGCTTGTTTTGAAGATCTAGTGATTTGGGTTAGTTGAGAAAAGTGACCTCCCTAAGGAGTAGAGGTTGAGGCTTCCTAATAGGTTTAATGGGACAAATGGGTTTTCAAATCAAGATTCATATATATTTGAAGGTTTATGGTTTTCAAATTATTTAAGTTTTTGTCAAGATGGAGGCCTAATTATCTAGTAAGTTTGTGAATGAAGTATGTTGAAGAGGATGAGATAGGTGATGCAAATTGGTTTGCTTAATATGGAATATGAGAGTGATCTAGATATGAATATTTAGGTCTTGAAAATATCCCTAATGAAATTTGTTAGCTATTCAAGTTCTAGGTAGGGATATAACGAGTATAGATAGGCCTAGTGTGAACATTTGATGTTTTTTCTTAGTTTATCCAAAAGAGAAAGGCATGAGTGTTTCAAGGTGATTTATCAAGTTATTTTAGATCATGTTTCCTATTTTGTGAGTGGTATGAAAACTTGGTGGTTGTCCTTGAGGTGGTTTGAGAGAGAAGGCTAGTAAGCCTATGTAGTGGTTATTCATGGTGTGTGAAGATCTGAAGATCCTCAAGAGGTATAATGGCTCAAAGATCTTAGGGGAAGTCCCTCTCAGATTTTTTTGGTGAGTTAAATCAGATTTTAGTGATTTTTTGTGTTCTTTTTTCATTGGTTGTAGTGTCTGGTTGAAGAGAGTGTTGGCATGTAGCAAGATGAAGTTATCAAGGCAAGAAGAGGCAGGCTTAAGGTAAGGGGAGTTTGTATCATTTTTTTAAGGTGGTCCTCTCTTGTTGGTGGTATTTTAAAGTCCTTAATATCAGTTTTATCCCACTTTCTCAATGTGTCAAAGGAGGAGAAGGTTCCTATTATGAGAATGCTTGAATATAGAGAAGGAAGGTGAGTTGTATGATGGATGTTGAAATCAATGACAAAGGGGCAGATTGTTGGAGAGCTTTTATTTATGTCACAAAGGTGTCCAGGTTAGTGGATGAAGTGTCTTGATAATCTAAGTGTTAATAACAAAGTGTGTAGTGTGCTTGTCCTAGTATGCTTGAAGTTGGCTTGGTTGATATTTAGTTTTGGCATGGTTAGGGATGTTTAGAGATGAGTATGGTGATTTGAGGCTATGAAATAGGTCCCATAAGAGGTATTATATGCTTTTAATTCTTATGTGCATGAGTGGATTTCATCTGTTAGTTCATAGTTTTTATTTAGATATTTTAGGTCTAGTGGTAAAAGAATATGAGTATGTAGATTTATGACATCACCATTAGCATGTATAGATGAGTCAGGGGGATTTGGTCATATAGGTGTCATCATATTAGTCCCAAGTCACTATGGTCCAAATTTTAGGTCATGAGGTTAAGCTTAGATAAAGATATGTGGGTATAAATTTGGCCTCTCAGATAAAAGTTCACTAAGTTTCTATACTTAGCCAGAATGTCACTACATGTTATGCAAACATATATGATCCAACAATTCTTTGAATTTGTTATAGGTAATTATAAGGTCAAAAGTGGTAAAATGTTATCATGGTGATGTTTTCTATAGTTCTAATAATGTACCATGAATATTTGGACTCCTAAAGTGTTTTATAGCTCAAGATATAAATCTTCAAAGTTACACTTGTAGACTATGATGGGCCAAAGACTGTTAAGTTTAATGACATTGAAGTCTAAGGTCACTAGTCTAGAAGATCCAATGGTGAGAGCTTAATTGTATATATTGATATCAATGATGTATATGAAGTCAAAATGCCAAAGGTTACACATGTAGGTGATAAGTGTCACAAGCTCACTAGTCTAAAAGAAGATCAATGATGAGTGGTGGTTTGTATTGATGAAGATCAATAGTGTAGGGCAAGTCAAAGAGTAAACAATGCTTGTAAGACTACAAAGTGGCACAAGTGAAAGAGACTATCATTAAAGTGCTTAAAAGGAATTCAAGGGTGACAAGTGTCATAATATCATAAATTCTAAGGAAAATCGAATGGTGAGCACTACAAGATAAAGGACCTGGCTACTTAGTATAGATTGATGGTGTGTATGTGGTCAAGATTCCAAGAAATCATGCGATGAGGTCAACATGTTTGAGGTTTAACATTTAGATAGTGTAGCACTGTGAGTTAAAGTTAGAGCTAATTCTTAAAAATATTTAAGGTGCAATTTTAGTGATTTGAGTGAAGATCATGAGATGTGTTCTAAGTGATCGAGGTCTAACTATGACCATTTGAATTTAAATATTTCAATTTAATGAAGGAAAGACTAGTTCTTGGTTTTTGAGCCATAACTTTTGATCTATGCATAATTTAATGTTGAAGTAAAAATAAAAGTTGTAGAGGAATTCAAGGTGAATTTTTAAATGTTAATTTAAAGGTATAAATGGTTGTGAATTCAAAGTTATTGATCTCCAAGTTTTACTATGTTTTTTTCATTATCTGTAAGTAACTTGAGAAGGGTAATAGAGTTGTTCTTGATGGTATTTTGATTTTTAGAGATGAGATAATTATCAAAGAGCTTTTTAGACTCCATGAGGACCATTATGTGGATTATGTATGTTTTATAAATAACATTCAATATGATCAAAGGCTTAGAATGTGACTATGTGTTCATGGTGGTTGTGTGTATAGAATGTTGTTTGAGTGAATTGAGATTTAGCAGAAAGGTGTTGTGATAGTTCTTATCACTTAAGGATAACCTATAGAATGTGTGTCATGGTTCCATGTATTTTAAAGTGTTCTTGTATTCTTATTTTCTTAGAGAGGTATCAAATAGGTGAATGGGTCTTCATAGGACCTAAAAGGTGACTTGGGCCTATTTGAAAGAGGGTACTACTTAAAGATTACCCATGTAGATCACTTAAGAGTAAAGGCATGTGTTTTGGCCAACAAGGAATGTTGTGAATATGATATTCATGAAGAATTTATAAAAGGTGAAACCAAAGGTGATGGTTTCTAGAGTTGAGAGAAGAGGTGTGTGTAAGAGTTGAATAGAGAAGGAAATAAGAAAGGGTGTGTGAAAAATGGATGGGTTGTAAAGTAGAGCAGGTTGATGACTATGTGTATGGCTTATAAGTCATAATTCTTATGTTAGAATGGTGTTATTATAGGTTTAAATATTGAGGATGAGCAAAGAGGTCTAGGGTGATCCAAAATGATGTTTTGTATGCCTTGAGTGTGAGTGAATGATAGATGATGTATGTGTAAGCTTGGTGGTTGATTTGAGAGGATAATCAGAGTGTGGACTATGTATGACCATTTGGTCATGTTTCTGAGGTTGTGATAGATTTATTGTTGAGAAGTGTAGAGTGATCCAAAAGGTGGTTTTGGATATTTTTAGCTATTTGAAGAAGTAAATTGGGATGATATGCATTGTATCTCCATCATATTGGTAGGCAATTAGTGTTTAGGAGATGTTCATTTCATAATTTTTGGGAGGGTGCTTAGCATATAGGTTAGAAGTACTTTTCCCAATAGGTGGTCATAAGGACTTGATCATCTTAAGGGAAGGTAATCTTTTTGAAACATGTGTTTCACTAAATTTGATCAAAAAGACTTGAACAATAGGTGGTCATAATGGCTTGATCATCTTAGGGGTAAGTGTTCCTTGAGAAATAGGTGTTTCACTAAATTATGGTTAGAAGGACTTGACTAGTCTCATATTTGTGATCATATTAGAGGACAATTAGTCCATGTGTTTACAAGATTGAGTGTGGGTTTTATCCCCAAGAGAGTTTCCCACATAGATATTATGGTGTGTGTGTGTGTGATCTTTCATTATCTTCATTGTTCATTGTTATAAACATCTTGTATGATTCATGAATGGTTGTATTGAATGTTTAATTGTTTAAAGGGTATGTAAATGAAATTGGATTGTTTGTCACCACTAATTCACCTCCCCCCCCCCTCTAAGTGATTATACCTCTAAAAATTGGTAATAGAGTAGGTCCTTTTGTAAAGGCTTGATAAATTGAAGGAGATCCAAAGTACAATATGGGTAGACATCAAATGCAAAGAGGTTTTTCCACTAAACAAGCATCAATTTTTAATGGATCCAATTATACTTTTTGGAGTGTGAGGATGAGGACCTACATCATTTCCCTAGGGTTTGACACTTGGAAATATGTTGTGTATTTTTATTATACACCTACTATTCCTCCATCCAATGCTTCAAATAAAAAGTTATTTGAGAACAATTCTAAGGAAATGAATGTTATCACTTGTGGTCTTTGAGAGATTGAATACACCAAGGTAATCCATTACATATCTGCCAAGGAAATGTGGGATAAATTTAAGACTATTTATGAAAGAGATTCAAAATTTAAGTTTGCAAAGTTGCAAACTCACCAAAGATAATTTGAGAGTCTTAAGATGAAGGAAGAAGATTCTGTGGCATCCTTTCTACAAAGAGTTGATGAGATTTTGAACTTCATCAGAGGTCTTGGAGAGAAGATTGAATAAGTTACTATAGTTCAAAAGGTATTAAGGTCTCTCTTTCTCAAGTTGGATTCTAAATTATTTGATGTATAATAAAGTCATGATCTTACTCAGTTGAACATGGATGAATTGCATGGCATCCTTACTACCTATGAGATGAGAAAAAATGATGATATATCAACAAATAAGAAAGAAACATTCAAAATATAAATGGATCTAAAGAAGAAGTTATAAGGTAAGAAACTCAAGGAGGATGACATTTGATTTTGATGAATATGAACTAATTGCTTTGTTTACAAAGAAATAAAAAATAAGGCCAGGCAAGTATAAGGGTAAACTACCCTTCAAATGCTTCAATTATGGAGAGGTAGTAAATTTTTCTAACAATTACCCTAATAAGTATAAGAATAATGATGATAAATAATATGGTGAAGACCAAGATGAAGACAAGAAAGCATATAGGTCTGATCAAAGGAAGAAAGGATTCATAAAGTATGACAATAAGAATAAGTTCTTCAAGAATAACAATAGTCTTTACACCAATAAATATTATATCTCATAAGATAAGAGTGAGGGTAGTGATTATGAGTTTGATAATGAATATGATAGTCCTGTTGAAGATAAATCCTTCTTCATGGATGAGGAAGGAAGTTGCTCATATCAAAAGGAGTCTACTTAGAGTAATCTAAATGATGATAAAGATGAGGTGGATTATGAGACTGAATTGATGAATACTCTTGAAGAAATTAAGACTAAGAAGAATATTAATAAGAATATGAAGTCATAAATCAAGTAGCATGAGGAGCAATTCAGTGTGTATGAATCAAGAATGAACGAAGACACCAAGGAGCATGAAGATATTATCAAGCATATTAGTTGTCAATTAAAAATCCTATCTATAAGCCTAAAAGCTAAAGAAGATGAATGTTTAAGGTATGTAATTGAGAATGAGTCATTAAAATATGAGTTAGAAAGGACACCTAGTAAGTTGCAGTCATTTATGAGATTTTAAAAGAGCTCAAGTGATCTAGACAATATTCTAAGTGGTCAAAAGCATACAAGTAGAACTAGTCTTGGATATAAAGAATAAATAAAAAAATGCAACTCAAGATAGGATGAAGACTAATGTAAATTAGAAATTGAAGGTCAATAATCAGTCAAGGAATGAAGATGCTATAAAAATGAACACAAATCAAATCAAACAACCAAATGCCATGAGGTATGCAAGTTTCAATGGGTATTGTTATACATGTAATCAATTTGAGTACAAAGCTAGAGAATGCAAGAGACCTATTAGAAATGAGTTTACATGGACCTATTATGTGGGTCATCATTCAAAAGGTGTGACTAAAGTTAAGTGTTTTAATTGTCTTGATAAGAGAGATTTTTCTAAGCATTGTCTAAATAAGGTAAGGCAAGGTGAGTCTTCTTCCAAAGGAGTAGTTTGTTTCAATTTTCAAAAGAACAGAAATATTGCAAGATTTTATTCTAATTAGAAAATGAAAAATAAGCTTCTTACAAAATTTATAGTGTGATTCAACTATCAACAGATAGGTCACATTGTTATATTCTACAAGTGAAGGCCTACAAGATAGAATAGGTTTAATAAGGCTCCTAGAGTGCAATAAAGAAGGCAAGTTAACTCATGGAAACCAAAGGTGGTAAGTATGAGTCATGATGAGTTTATAGGTCCAAGTAATCTATTTGATATGGTGGAGAATTTTATAGAAGTTGGATAGTGCCAACAGATCTCATTGTCTACTCATGTTGTGAAAAAAGAGACCAAGTTCAAAGAAAAGGCCAAGGTGATGGTTGAGGCTAGTTTTGAGGTGTGTATAGATTCAAGTGAACATCCTACTATTATTGATAAAGTTTCATGCAAATAACATTAGCTATCAATACCTAGTGATGAGGTTCCAAACTACAAGGAAGATTCTTCAACTAAAAAGGTATGTCATGAATCTATGTTATCCCCATGTGTTGTCAATACAATCTTAGAAGAAAAGGAGAACATTTTAGTGGATGAGAAATTTATTTCTCTTAATCTGTAATGAAATTACTTATATGTTCACACATAATGATTTTATATCACACATAATAAACAAGTATGAGATATCACACAATAACAATTGACAATAAAGCAGAATACTAGATAATATAGCAAAGCCACTTCAAGGGGGAAACCTCCATAACAATGAATTAAGAGTAGAATACTTAACATGATTATAAAAGACTAACCATTACCTCATATATATACTCTACTTATCCATGGTTATTCCATAGGTTGATCTAACTAAGAACATAGAGAAATGTAATAAGAATATAAAATAGGTATATAAGCCATAAGTTGTCCACACATATCCCAAAACATGCCAAAGGTTAATGGTGTAGCATACCCCTCCTCTTCAAATCAAAATTGTACTCAATGTTGAGTTAACTCTAGATGTTTTTTCACAAAATATTTATCCTCCCAAGTAGTATCTTCATAGGGCATATTCTTCCATTTGATCAAGTACTCCTTAATAGCTCGAGATCGCAACTACTTAGTAGGCATTTGAAGGATCACCTCAGGATCAAGAACAACTCTTCCTTCCTCATCTAATTTTTGTAACTTAGTTTGGGTAACCAATTTATGTACAATGACTTTCTTCAAGCTTGATACATGAAATATTGGATGTATGTGAGTGGAAGAAGGAAACTCTAACTTGTAGGCCACACTACCAATTTTTTGCAAGATCTGATAAGGCCCATAATACTTAGATGATAGTTTATTATCTTTTTTTGTTGATTAAAAGACATATAATTATATTGACATAATAAAATAGAAACCTATTCACTAATTTCAAAGTGCCTCTCACTCCTATGTTGATCTACCTACTATTTCATGCAATTCTAGGCCATGGCTAAATTTTCTTGTAAATTGGAAAGGACCTTCTATTGATGGTGAATATGTTCTTCAACTACATGAAACTTAGGATGGACCTTTAAATTTGAAGTGATAGATGGTGGGTGGTATCCATATAGTACCAAAAAAGGAGATATTTTTGAAGAACTATGAATATAAGTATTATACCACCATTTAGCAAGTAGCAACCAATGAACCCATTTATCTTGTTTATCAAAAACAAAACAATTAAGATATCCTTCCAAACATGTTTTGACTACCTCAGTTTATCCTTCATATTGAGGATGATAGGATAAAATATGAGCCAATTAGGTGGCCAAACATGCAAATAACTCAGTCCAAAAATTACTAGTGAAGATGGGATCTAGATCACTGACAATGATCTTAAAGGTACCATGTAATTTATGAACTATATTGAAAAAAGTAGAATATACTATACTAGCAATAAATGGTTGTGATAAAGAATAGAAATGATCATACTTGCTAAGATGATCTACCACAACCATGATAAAATTTTGACTATTAGATCTTGATAAATTTGTAATGAAATCCATAGACACCTCTTCCCAATGTTGGCTTGGGATGGATAAAGGCTACAAAAGAATTGGGGTTTTGATGGTTTCTCCTTTACTTTTTTGATAGATTATACATTTAGCTACATATTTTTAGACATCCCATTTGAGTCCCCAAAAAAAATCTTCCTTGATTCTATGATAGGTTTTCAAAAAAATTGAATGAACCCCAATTGGAGTTACATGAAGTTCTTTAAGGATTTTTTATTTAAGATAATTCTTACATAAGTATAATTTGTCTTTATACCATAATGCATCACCCTTCCATGTGAATTATTCAAATCCACCCAAATCTTGATGAATATTTTGAATCAAATCATGGGTAGCACTATCCTTGTCCCATTTTGATCCTACTTCCTCTAGCCAATCTGCCTATAGAATGGTCATAACATATAGCAAGGCCTCAACTGATTCATCCTTCCTAAATAGTGCATTTGCCACTACATTGTCCTTGCTTTTCTTGTAAACTATTTCAAAATCATAGCCTAACATCTTAGTTACACATCTATATTATTCTTCAAATGATAACCTTTGTTCAAAAGAATATTTGAGACTATCATGATTAGTCTTTACCTGAAAGTGATGACCCATAAAATAAGGCCTCCATTGTTTGACTGCATATGAAATATCCATCATTTTCTTCTCATACATGGGCTTGTACTAATTTTTAACCTTTAGTTGATGAATTTTAAATACAAGTGGTTTACCTTCTTGCATGAGTGCAATACACATACCATACCCAGATGCATCACATTCAATCATAAAAGTCTTACAAAAATTAGGAGTAGCCAACACTGGAGTGGTGCACATCACCAATTTCAATTATTAAAATGCCCTGATATTTGTATTAATCCATTGAAAGGAATCTTTCTTCAATAAAAATGTGAGTGGGGCTACAATGCTACCATAATTTTTAATAAACCTATGATAATAACCAGTTAGCCCTAGAAATCCCCTTAGTTACTTGAGTGTCTTAGGAATCGACCAGTCTACCATTGCTTGGATTTTTTAGGATCAACTTTTACTCTTGTATGTGAAACTAGATGACCTAAATACCCAACCTCACAAGCTCCAAAAGTATGGTTGGAAGGTTTGGCATACAACTGATGTTGTCCCAAAATTGAGAGTACCTATTTCACATGGTGCAAATGGTCTTCCCAATTTTTACTATAAATGAGGATATCATCAAAAAATATTAAAACAAATTTCCTAAAAAATGGCCTAAAAATATTATTCATCAAAATATGAAAGGTAGATGGTGCATTTGTTAGCCTAAAAGGCATAACCAAAAACTAATAATGGCCCTCATGAGTCCTAAAAGTAGTTTTAGGTATGTTTTCATCATGGATTTGGATTTAATGATACCCAAAATATAGATCTCACTTGGTAAAATAAAAATCACCATTTAATTCTTCTAAAAAATCATTAAAGATAGGAATATGAAACTTATCTTTGATATTATACTTGTTGAGTTCCCTATAGTTGGGGCACATCGTCCAAGTGTCATCTTTATTTTGCATCATGATAACTAGTGAAGAATATTCTCTTTGGATATAGTGAATGATTCCTACATCTAACATTTCATGTACCATATTTTTTAGTTTCACATTTTTAGGCATAGGGATACTTATATGGCTTGATATTAGGTGGTGTACTACTAGGAATAAGTTTGATAGCATGATCATGCATGTAAATAGGTGGAATTCGTTTTAGCATGTCACCAAAAATAACCAAATGAGCATCAATCATTTGTTTTAGATTAAGATTTATAGATGGCTGAGTTGGATGAACTTCCATGGAAAATAAGTGAGCTACAAATCCTTCAGTACCCTTTCAAAGAATCTTTGTCATTTGATGGGAGATAAAAAGTTGTGGAGATTTAGACCTTGATCCCTTTAGCTCAAATGTCATTCCCTTAAAATGAAAATGCATGAATAATTCTTATAAATTCATCTCAATAGTGCCCAAAGTGGTAAGCCACTATACTCCCAAAATAATGTCAGTTGCCCCCATGGGAATAACAAACATAAGAGAATCCAACAAGTAGTCTCCCATGCCTAGCTTAATACTATGGTATTTTCTTGAGTAGTTGAAATTACCACCATCTATAATCATGACCTAAAATTATGGAGTGAGATAAATGCAATAATTCAAGTGAACAACCAACTTATTGTTGATGAAGTTGTGTGTGCTCTTAGAATCAATCAAAATAATGACCTTCAATTTTTTTAGGAAACCCACCACATTAAGGGTTTGGAGAGTACTAATACCTAAAAGGGCATGAAATAAATAGTAGGTTGGGATTCTTTAGATTCCTCCTTAAGACCTTATTCATCCTCACTAAGTGCCTCCTCATCATTGTCATCCTCATTGGCACCTTCGATGTAAAACAACTTATTTTCAGCACAATGATGGTCTTTGCTTCATTTGTTGTTACAACCATAACATAACACTTTGGATCACTTTTCCTCAATTTTTTGAGGTGTCAGTCTAGTGGGTTGAGGATATGATGGTGTTGGAAAGGTATGATAAAGACTAGTAGTGAAGGTTTTCTATTTGACCATCTCTTTTTCCTCTACCATGCATGTTCATGGGATAGCTTTTGATACAGATGTTGGGTTAAACATTCAAACCTCTAATTTGATGCTATCTTTGAGACCACCCAAAAACATATCAATAAAATTTTCCTCAGTGATGTCTTCCACCTATAAGGATAGATTCTAAAACTAGTGAATATAATCCTTCATATTTCTTATTTGCCATAATTTGGTTAACTAGCTGAATTAGTTCTCAAAGACATTATTTTGATAAAGAGCTAATAACTCATCAGTGAAAATATACCATGTAATAGGAGAACCATTCTTTTTCTTTTGATTACATAACTAGCGATACCAAATGAACTGCTCAAGTTCTAGATATAGAGATAACACTATCACCTTTTGAGAACTAGGAGTTTGATGCAGATCAAATAAATTATCAAGTTGGGTAATCTAAGTGAGAGGATCCTTACCATCAAACTTACACATGTCCACTTTGGGAAAAATTGGTTTCATAACAAAATGAGAGTTGTTAGTATTGAGAGGAGGAGACCTGAATGATGAAGTGGAGGGTTATTTGACTATAATTGAAATGAAAGAGTAGCCAATGAAGCAGTGATCTGATTCAATTGATTGTGAACCCCATTAATCTCTCCATGCATCCCTGAAACATTAGTTTGACATGAAAAAAATTCATCATGTTGCACCAGGTCCTTTATTTCATCTTGAAGTTGATAAATCAATAGATCTAAAGTTTTAGATTATATATCACTGACAGATGGAGTCTTAGGAGTTTTTTGCCTCCCTTTTTATCCCTGTGTAGAAGGACTGAACATATACAAACCCTAAGAAGGTTTTTTCCCCAAAAAAAGTGTACCAATGGATGATACTATTATGATCACCTTGTAAAAATGAATCCAACAACTACCTTTGTGCACTAGGGTAAAAAATTTGGCACAAAAAAGTGTACTAGTGGAATATACTATTATGATCATCTCGTCGAGATGAATCCAATGACTGCAATTGTGCAAGGTGAAAAAAATATCCAAACTTTTTTTTTAAAATATTTTTTTTCAAAAAAGCATTTCAAACAATACTACACTAATAAAAAAAATCTTCTCGCATTGCAAGTTATGTTTTTTCGCTCTTTCCCCTCACAGAAGTCACACCTTGTCAGATCTGAAAAAATAATGCCGTGAAAAACTTACCCAAATTGAATTTTTGATACTACTTGTAATGAAATTACTTATATGTTCACATATAATGATTTTATATTGCATAGAATAAGCATATATTAGAGATCACACAACAATAATTGACAACAGAGTAGAATATTGGATAATATAGCAAAGCCACTTCGAGGGGGAAATCTCCCCAATAATGCACTAAGAGCAGAATAATTAACATGATGATCAAATACTAACCGCTGCCTCTTATATATAGTCTACTTAACCATGGTTATTCCATAGACTGACGTAACTAAGAACATAGATAAATGTAACAAGAATATAAAATAGGTATGTAAGCCACAAGTTGGCCACACATATCCCAAGACATGCCAAATGTTAAGGGTGTAGCATAAGGCTAAGAAGAAGAAGAAGAACTGTAAGTATCAAATGACTAAGGATGAAGAGGAATATGAGGAGTTTTGGGAAACTCCTAGTTTCACATTACTCTAAGGAACCATGTGAAGTAGAGGAGGTTTATGTCGATGATTCTTAAGAGACTCCTTTCAGTGGAGAAGAAAGTATTACTATGGTGTTCTTTTGAAGGTCTTAAAAGGCAAAAGATGAGTTTTTATAGTTGGATTTGGTGTGTTAAGATGGGAGAAGTGATTTAATGAGGTCAAAGAGAAGTCATGATATGTTTTTTGCTATTTTGGCTTGATGCTTGTTATGTATGCTCAGTCTATAGGGTCAGATTGAAGGTTCCTAGTTAGAAAAGGAGGATTTGTGAGTTTTCAAGATGATATTCTTGCATAGAAAGTTATATTGACATTATTATAGCATGATCCAAGTGTTTTATGGTCCAAAGGTATGTTGAAGTCAAATTAGATATTTTGAGTCCTCTTAGTTTTCTTAGTTTTGGCTTAAGGGTAAGCAGGCTTAAAATGGGTTATAAGATGTATGGATTCCCAAAAGTTTGAAATCTCAAAAATTGGTAAAAAAATATGTGGTAATGAACTACAGGTGTGAGAGAAGTCTCAAAAGTGTGTGTTGACCAGAAGGTATTGGGTTGACCAAGCTTATTTTAAAGATCTACTGATTTGGGATAGTTGAGAAACATGTCTTCCCTAAGGAGTTGGAGGATAAGGATTTATAATAGATTGAATGGGCCAAATGGGTTTTCAAATAAAGCTTCACATAGATTTTAAGGTTTGTGGTTTTCAAATTATTCAAGTTTTTATCAAGGAAGCATAATTGACTAGTAGGTTTGTGAAGGAAATATGACATATAGGATGATCTAGGTGATGAAAATTGGTGTACTTAAGGGAGAATATGAAATTGCTCTAGATATGAAGTTTCAGGTCTTGACAGTTTATCTATTAAAATTTATGGGATCTATAAGTTCTAGGTAGGGTTATAAGGAGTCGAGACAGACCTAGTGTGAAGATTTGATGTTTTTACTTAGTTTCTCCAACATAACAAGGAATTAGTGTTTAAAGGTGATTTATCATGTTGGTTTAGAGTATGTTTCCTATTTTTTGAGTGGCATGAAGTTTTTTTGGTGGTCCTTGAGGTGGTTTGAGAGAGAAGGCTAGTAAGCATGTGTGGTGGTTCTTCATGGTGTGTGAAGAACTAAAGATGATCAAGAGGTGAAATGGCTTAGAGATCTTTTGGGGAGTCCCTCTTAGATGATTTTTTATGACTTAAATCATATTTTAGTGATTTTGTGTGTTTTTTATTCATTTGTTACAATGCTTGGTTGAAAAGAGTGTTGGCATGTAACAAGAGGAAGTTGTCAAGGTAGGAAGAGGTAGGCTCAAGGTAAGGGGGAGTTGGTATCATATTTATAAGGTGGTCCTCTCTTTTTGGTGGTATTTTCAAGTCCTTAGAATTATTTTGTGCCCAATGTTTCATTATGTCAAAGGGGGAGAAGGTTCCTAATATGAGAGTGCTTGAAGAGAGAGAAGGAAGGTGAGTTATATGATAGGTGTTGACATAAATGACAAAGGGGGGCATTTTTGGAGAGTTATCAGTGATGTCACGTAGGTGTCTAGGTGAGTGTATGAAGTGTTTTGATAGTCTAAGTGTCAATGACAAAGTGTGTAGTGTGCTTGTCCTAGTATGCTTGAAGTTGGATTGGTTGATCTTTAGTTTTGGCATGGTAAGGGATGTTTAAAGATTAGTATGGTGATTTGAGGATATGCAATATGTCCCATAAGATGTATTATTTTATTTTAATGTTTATTTTCATTATTATATTTCATCTAGTAGCTCATATTTTTCATCTAGACATTCTGGGTATAATGGCAAAAACATTTGAGTAGGAAGATTATTGACATCACCACTGCCATGTATGGTTGAGTCAAGGGGAGTTGGTCATATGGGTGTGATCATATTAGTGCCAATTTTTTATGGTCTAAATTTTAGGTCATGTGGTTGATCATAGATAAAGATATATGGGTACAAAGTTGGCCTCTTAGACATAAGTTCAGTAAGTTTCTATACTTAGCCAAACTATCACTACATGTTATGTAGACATATATGATCTAGCAAGTTTGTGCATTTATTGTAGGTAATTATAAGGTTAATAGTGGGAAAATGTTTTCATTGTGATTTTGTCTATAGTTCCAAGAACATACCCTAAATATTTAAAGTCTTGAAGTTTTTTCTAGCTCGAGATATAAATCTTCAAAGTTGCACTTGCAGACTATGATGGGCCAAAGACAATCAAATTTAATTACATTAAAGTCTGAGGTCATTTGTTTAAAAGATACAATGGTGAGAACTTATTCATACATATTGAGAATAATGATGCATATTAAATCATCATGTCAAAGGTTACATGTGTAGGTGACAAGTGTCACAAGCTTGCTAGTCTGACAAAAGATCAACAGTGAGCGATAGTTCATACTGATGAAGATCTATGGTGTAGGATAAGTCAAAGAGTCAACAATGCACATGAGATTACCAAGTGGCACAATCATAAGGAACTATCAATAAATTGATCATAAGGCATGTGAGGGTGCCAAGTGTTATAATCTTGAGAGTTATAAAAAATATCTAACAGTGAGCATTATAAGATAAAGCCCAGGCTACTCAATGGAGATCAATGATGTATATGTGGTCAATATTTATAGAAAGCATGAGATGAGGTCAACATGTTTGAGGTTTAAAATTTAGAAAGTGGAACACTATGAGTTAAATTTTGAGATAATTTTGAAGAAGATCAAAGGTACAAGTTGAATGAGCTGAGTGAAGAACATGAGATGTGTTCTAAGTAACTGAGGTTGAACTGTGACTGTTTGGATTTAAATATTTAAATTTAACAAAGGAAATATCAGTGCTTGGTTTTTGAGCCATAAATTTAAATCTATTTAATGTTTGATGTTACAATAAAAAGAAAAGTTGTAGAGGAATTCAGGAAGCATATGGAAATATTCATTTGAAGGTCTAAATGTTTATACAGTCAAAGTTATTGAGATCCAAATTTTATTGTGTCTTCATTCATGCTCTGCAAGTAACCCAATAAGGGTAATAGAGTTGTTATTGATGGTATTTCTATGTCTTAAGATGTGATAACTATAGGAGAGTGTTTTAGACTCCATGAAGAACATATAGGTAGATTATGAAAGTTTGATTAATCATATTTAGTACGATCAAAGGCTTAGAAGGTGATTATATGTTCATGGTGTTTTTGTGCATAAAATGTTGTTTAAGAGAATTAAGATTTAGTATAAGGGTGTTGTGATGGTTTTTATCATTTAAGGAGGACCTATAGATTGTATGGCATGGGTCCATGTATTTGAAAGTGTTCTTGTATTCTTATTTTGCTTAGCGAAGTGTCAAAGAGGTGAATGGGTCTTCATAGGACCTAAAAGGTCGCATAGGCCTATTTGAAAGTAGGTACTCCTTAAAGATGACCCATATAGACGCCTTAAGAGTAAAGGCATGCGTTATGGCTAACAAGGAAGGTTTTAAACATTATATTCATGAAGACATTATAAAAGGTGAAACCAAAGGTGATGGTTTCTAGACTTGAGAGAAGAGGTGTGTGTAAGAGTTGAAGAGTGAAGGAAAGAAGAAAGGGTGTGTTACCATTGGATGGGTTGTAAAGCAAAGCAGGTTGATGACTATGTGTATGACCTTGTAGGTTATATTTTTGATGTTAGAATAGTTGATCCAAAATATTTTTATATGGTTTGGAAAAATGTGGAAGGGACAAGTGTTGGAATGGGAAATTCGATAGTGGTAAAAATATAAAGAGTTTATACAATTAATTTTTATATTAGAATTATTTTATGTGCTAATGGGTGTTTGTTGCAGATGTGGGACCAAACCAAAGATTTACTTACATTACACCATGACCATTCAACATCTAACTTTTCCACATAATTCTATTAAGACACTGAGATATTCCACATATCCAATTAATTTTCCATCATAATTATTTTATTTTTCCATTTCCAAAATAATCCTAATATTCTATTTGATGTTTATTAAAAAAACCATGAGATATATTTTAAATTAAATCCTATTTTATGGTTTATTCAACCATTGGATAAATGTCAAATCTCAAAAGTTAAATATTACCTATGCCCCATGGATATTTATTCATTGTTTTATTTATCAATGGATTTTTAATTACCATGAAATATTATTTGAAAAACATTTTATCCCATTTTAATCCACTTTACCTTTCCACGTGGATGTCCATTTTGCATGGGTTTTAATTAAATGGAATATGTTTTTAATACCTTTGTCCAATTTTAAACAAACTTTATTCCACCTATTATCCTTTTATCACGTGAAACTTTGGATGGGCGCGTGAAATATGTTATGGTATTTGTGTTAATACTTTATTTCCACTTACCACATGCACATCCACTTTAAAAGCGTGGTTTCGGTGGAATATGTTTTTAAACTTTATCCTCATCTCTATGTTGGCGTTAAATAATCTTTTAAGCATGCAACACCCACTCCTTCCTCCTACGTGGGTTTTCTCATCTTTTGCATGGTCAGAGATTTGGTTGAAGATCATATTATTTTTGATAAGCACTCAATTTATTAAATAAAGTATGGAGTTTCAACTCCCCATTATATATGGGATTTTATTCTTTTATTAAATGCATGCAGTCTATTCAAAGTTTAATCATATTTTGGGTAGAAATAGAAAATTGTTAGTCAACATTGAATATATCATAATTTTTAAATATTGAAGATTATGATCATTATGGAGAGTTTACAAAGCAATGAACAGAGAGCAACTAAAAGACAATAGAGATGGACATGTTGCTTATTTTTTGACAGAAAAGAAATGTTACCAAGTATTTCAAGCATGAATGATCCATATAGATGAAGGTCTATTTTACTTGAAAACCATAGGTTATTTAATTCAGTGAATTGACTATGTTTTAATTTTATCTATTCCCAAATCCTTTTTAGCCTATATAAATTAAAGAGATTTGTAAAGCCAAGGATATATCATAAATCCTTTGAGAATATTTTTCCTCTGGTTGAAAGAATTAATTAGCCCATTTAGGAGAACTACAAATATTTGTAGATATTTAAGAAGAACATTTTCATGATACAGACAAGTTATTTCTATTGTTGAACTCTGCAAGTTTTATTAAACCATATAGGGATGTAAGTTTTAAATTATGTGTTTACATCTTATTTATATGGAATAGTTCAAATGAACCCTGGGATGTAGCCAATTGGTGAACCTGTAAACAATATTTGGTCTCTATTTTATTTTTGTTTTCCATCAATATATCAGTTTTTAGTTATTATTTATATTTAGAATTTAATTATTGAAAATTAATCAAGAGACTATTTGAGAGATAAAAATGTGAATTGAATGTTTTTCACTTAACAATAAATTTAAATGAGTTTATAGAATACTCATAATCCGAATTGTTCAGACAAATTCACATGCATAATTTAAATGTTAATTCTTTTTAATTAAATTTTAGAAAATGACCTATTATATTTTTAATTTGTTAATTGGTTCATAATTTGGTTTATGTTTCATAGATTTATTAAAAGTTGTAGGAAGCAAATAATAAGTTTTAACACTAACAATATGTCAACTAGTACTTAACAAGTGCACTTCATAGTTTATTCAAAGGTATAAATTATTTGCAAATATAACTATGTTTGCATATTTTTGGTTGAATCCTTTGTGTAAGGTTGCTTTGGGAGTAAAATGTCTTTGTTTTGAATTGTTTTTGAAAATGAATATGGATCATCTAACTCTTATTAAGATACATTTTATTAAATGAAATCTCCTATTCAGTTGTGTAAAACATGAAAAGGGAACAATCCTTATGTTGATAAAATGGTTTACTTGAGTAATTTTGATAAAGCATTACTATAGTATTGAGTAGTATGCTTGGTTGTACTTCAAACACTATTTTAAGGATTTCCTAACTACTTAGATTTAGGAAAGAAATATGATAACCCTTGTTTTTAGAAGGATGTTATTTTTGTTATCTCCTATTTAGTTTTCTATTATGATAAGATTTTGGAAACTAACTCAATTGGATGAGTTTTGGAGGTATGAATTAGGGAGCAGTTAGATGGTGAAGAAAATATTGAGACAGGTTTAAAATCTTGGTTTTATCCTCACCTTTATATGATATTTTGCTTATAGTTACTTGTAAATTTTATGAGTTTGTAAAGAGGCTCTTATTATGGAAATTATCTAAGTTGACATTGGATTTTGATAGGTACAATGAAAGAATCGATAATCAGTTTTTGGGATCACAATAGTTAACTATGTTGTTTATCAGATGGTGATCACATTTATTTACTTTGATTATTATTTCATGTATTGTAAAGTTATAGCAGTAGGATAGATAAATTAATTGCATATTTTTATTTTTACATATATGTTTAAATCCCACAATATTATGGGTAACATTTGTAAATGCAAGTATACACATGTTGTATTTGTTTGTAAATCCTATAGGGTATGCACGTTTGATTTTCCTTGTGTGATATTAGATATAACAAGGAGAACACCTTAGCCTTAATGCAGTGTAGGGGTTGAGAGAATCTGCCAAATGGTATGACTATTTTAGTAATAGGGCATTTTGGTAGAATAGATAAAGAGTTTGTTTTACTCTCCATAATCAGGTTATAGTTTCAATTGGACAATTGATTTCTTGTAGGAAAGTTTTTATAAAATCTTATTTCACTGATTATTTTTTCAAATGGAGTTTTATTATATCATTTTGATAGATTGACTTCATAACTCCTTCATATGATATTTTTTTTGGCTCATGTATAGTTGGAAGTAGTGCAGAAAGATTGTTAATGGCAAAGAAGAGAAATTAAAGAGATATTTTGGGTCAGTTGGATTATTTGGACTTTTGGGGACCAAAAGCCTCTTATTGGCGAGGTTTGATTTGGAAGTTTTTTATATATTTTGGAAAAATATGTAAAGGAAAAGTGTTATAATGGTAAATTTGACACATGGCAAAAATATATAGAGTTTATAAAATTACTTTTTATATTGGAATTATTTTATGTCCTAATGGGTGTTGTGTTGCAGATTTGGGACCAAACTAGGCATTTACCCACATTACCCCATAACCATTCAACATCCAACTTTGCCACATAATTTTACTAAGCCACTGAAATATTCTACATATCTAATTAATTTTCCACCATAATTCCTCCTTTTTTTCATTTCCAAAGTAATCCTAATATCCTATTTGATAGTTATTAAAAAAAACCATAAGATATATTTTAAATTAAATCCCAATTTAATTAAATCCTATTTTATGGATAAATGCCAAATCCCAAAAGTTAAATATTACCCACTCCCATATAGATATTTATTCATTATTTTATTTATCAATAGATTTTTAATTACCATAGGATATTTTTAAAAAACCCTTTCATCCCATTTTAATCCACTTTACCTTTCCACGTGGATATCCATTTTGCATGGGTTTTAATTAAATGGGATATGCTTTTAATACCTTTGTCCCATTTTAAATAAACTTTATTCTACCTATTATCCTTTTATCACATGGAACTTTGGATGGGGGCATGGAATATGTTATGGTATTTGTGTTAATACTTTATTTCCACTTACCACATGTACATCCACTTTAAAAGCATAGTTTTGGTGGAATATGTTTTTAAACTTTATTCTCATCTCTATGTTGACGTTAAATAATCTTTTAAGCATGCAACGCCTACTCCTTCCTCCTATGTGGGTTTACTCATCTTTTGCATGGTCAAAGATTTGGTTGAAGATCATATTATTTTTTATAAGCACTCAATTTATTAAATAAAGTATGGAGTTTCAACTTCCCATTATTTATGGGATTTTATTTTTTTATTAAATTCATATAACTTATTCAGAGTTTAATCATACTTTGGGTAGAAATATAAAATTGTTAGCCAACATTGACTATATCACTCACTCTTTCCTCTTTTTTCTTATCTTTTGCATGGTCACGAATTTGGTTGAAGATCATGTTGTTTTTTATAAGCACTTTATTTATTAAATAATGTATGAAGTTTCAACTTCCCATTATTTATGGGATTTTATTCGTTTATTAAATGTATGCAACCTATTTGGAGTTTAATCATACTTTGATTAGAAATAAAAAATTGTTAGCCAACATTGGTTATATGATAATTTTTAAATATTGAGGATTATGATCATTCTAGAGAGCTTTCAAAGTAGTGAAGAGAGAGCAACTGAAAGCCAATAGAGATGGACAAGTTTCTTATTTTTTGACAGAGAACGAATGTTACCAAGAATTTTAAACATAGATAGTCCATATAGATGAAGGTCTATTTTTCTTGAAAAACATAGGTTATTTAATTCAGTGAATTGACCATGTTTTAATTTTATCTATTCTTGAATATTTTTCAGTGTATAAATTACAAAGATCTGTAAAGCCAAGGATATATTATAAATCTTTTGACAATATTTTTCCTCTAGTTGAGAGAATTAATTAACCTATTCAAGAGAGCTAAAAACATTTACAGATATTTGGGAAGAACATTTTCATGTTACAAATGAGTTCTTTCTATTCTTCAGATTTGCAAGTTTTATTAAACCATATAGGGATGTAAGTTTTAAATTTTATATTTACATCTTATTTATATGGAACGATTCAAATGAACCCAAGGATGTAGTTAATTGGTGAACCCCGTAAACAATATTTGGCGTCTATTTTATTTTATTTTTCCATCAATATATTAGTTTTTAATTATTATTAATATTTGGATTTTAATTACTAAAAATTAATCAAGAGACTATTTGAGACATATAAATGTGAATTGAATGTTTTGCACTAAATAATAAATTTATATGAGTTTATAGAATACTCATAATCATAATTGTTCAAGCAAATTCACATTCAAAATTTAAAAGTCAATTCTTTTTAATTAAATTTTGGAAAATGACTTATTATATTTTTAAAATTCATTTTGAATAAAATAATATTTCTTAGCAAGAGGTTAATTACTATTCATAGATCAATTTCAAAACATATAGTTTTGATTCAAAAATGAGTTTTTAGAGTTTTTATTCACTCATATTCATTTATAGAACAATAAATCCAATTTTTATTTTTTTAATCAAGAAATTAAAAATTATACATCTAATTTTATTTAATATTGAGGAATTAAAAATTTTAGTATTTGATTATTAAAAATTGTTTAATTTATCGAAAAGGTAAACCTATTTTTTAGATCAATACTAATCTTCCAAGTTTGAAGATTGACGATGAACAAAGAGGTATAGAGTTATCCAAAAAGATGTTTTTGATGCCTTGAGTGTGAGCAAAGGATAGATGATGTTTGTGTGAATGTGGTGGTTGATTTTAAAGGTAGATCATAGTGTGGACTGTGTGTATGACCATTTGGTCATGTTATTGAGGTTGTGATAGAGTTATTATTGAGAAGTGTAGAGTGATCCAAAAGGTGGTTTTGGATGTTTGTGGCTATGTGAAGAAGTGAAGGAATATGATATACATTGTATCTTCTTCAAATTGGTAGGCAATCAATGTTCAGGAGATGTTTGTTTCATAGATGTTGGGCTCAACATCTAGGCTAGAAGGACTTGACCAATAGGTGGTCTGAAGGACTTGGTCAGCTTAGGGGTAGGTCTCCTTATAAAATAGGTGTTTCACTAAACCCTATTAGAGAGACCTTACCAACAAGTGGTCAGAAGGACTTGATCATCCTAGGGGCAAGTGCTCCTTATGAAATAGGTGTTTCACTAATTTATGGTTAGAAGGACTTGATCAGTCTCATATTTATGATCATCTTATATGATGATTAGCCCATGTGTTTGTAGGCTTGAGAGTGGGTTTTATTCCCAAAGAGGGTTTCCCACATAGATCTTGTGTTGTGTGTGTGATCTTACATTATCTTCATTTTTAATTACTATAAACATTGTGTATGCTTCATGAATGGTTGTATTTAATGCTTAAGTATTTTAAGGGTTTGTAAATTGAATTGGATTATTTGTCACCACTAATCCACCTCCCCACCCATCAGCCTCCATCCCTTAATGATTGTACCTATAACAAAGATAAACTAAGATGAATATTCAAAATGAAGATAATATAAAATAAATTGATAAAAAAAGGAGAAAAAATAAGGGTAGAGAAGAAAAGAGAAGTGTTGTTGATCTTTGTTTCAAATATTATGAAACAGTTTTAATTTCATGTGAACATGCATTTAACCAATGTACAACATGAAGTAACATAAGCTCAAATCCTATCACACATCAGATAAACATCTAAGGGAGGTATGAAAAGATGTAAATAAGAAAAAAATTCACTTTAATAATTTTACCCCTACAAGAAAATAGCATTAGCCCAAATGCAAGAAGAGCAAAGAAAGTGAAGTAAACCTATGAACTTTCAATTAATCCAACATTAGCCCAAATTAGCAAGTTTGCATTAAAAGATGCACATTAATAATTCATAAGAACCATTAAAATTTAAAGATGAGACCAGACAAATGAGAGAAAAGCCATGATATAAATTTACACAAGCAAATATGAACAAACTTTGCAAAATTCCTTGCTTATATTAATTTTCTCAAAAGTCACAAATAGTTTTTGGCTCTAAAAACTCTCTACCCTTTCACAATTAACAATATCCATTTATATAGACCCTTCATGAGGTATGTGTTGATGTTATGGATTGCACCCTCTAAAATGATACTTATCTCCCTTCTTCCACATGACACAATGGAGACATTCCTCTTACTATGGGTGGCAAATTTGAGGAATGAATCTCTAGATTAGGGGCTATCTCCCCTTGATGCACCTTGAGGCCTTGAATTTTTTAATGCTAAAAATGGGGGCGTGAAAAAAAAGAGAGATAATATAATAAAAATAGAACCTAACTAAAGTGGTGATGCACCAAAATTGATTGGTCTACTCAGCATTCACCTACACTTTACACTAAAAGAAGCAAATAGACACTTCATTCGAATGAGAAATTGACTACATCAATGCTTCAATAGGGGGTTCTATGGAGGTATAAGGAGGAAGAAACTACTAGAGGTGTTTTAAAGACACTTTATTGGATAGTTGCTCACCTATGCCTATACTTCAATTTGGACACTTATTGTTGAATTATAGAAAAGAATTCATAATACATTAGATATGATGGTATAAACTTATGAAAGCATTTGAGGAAATGACTGAACATAAGACAATACCATAGGCATATAAAAAAGTGAAAGTTAAAATGGAGGTAAAAAAACTTATTTTGATTCAAGGTAAATTCTTCAGAGCTTCACCATATAATGCTAAGATATCCTTCTCAAAAATGAGAAGTTACAATATATAGAGAACTTTGAAAAATATCATTAACTAGTCAAGGGAATGAGACCCATGTTATATTAAACACCCATGAAGTAAAGAATTCACCCATGATATTGCCATTTCTTCTTAAATGCTTATGATAAAGCCATGTTATAGGTACTTGAGTCAACAACCCCTCTTGTCTGAGCCTATAGGAGTATGGGCTACTTCTCCTAACAACTGACAAGGCCATCCCCTGTTATGTTGACTAGGCCATGCTTTCTTGAATGCTTTGCATAACTAAATGCTCATTAATGTCAAAACAAGAAAACATAGCCCACTCCATTCAATGTTTGTAACCAACCCTTTTAATGGTTTTTTGAAGACTATTTCACCTAAAGGCATTTATTTCTCCCATCGATGACTCCTGTGCCACTTGCCCTAGTCTGGTTCATCCCTATGCTTGACTTACTTGCCACCTAGAGTGTTTTGAGCTTTTATCTTATATGCACATGGCTATGTTCTATGTTTGCCACTCTATTTTATCTTTCTTTACTATTTTTTGCCCTTTTCTTGGCAATACAAGCTCTCAGGGCTTACGAATTTTCCCCTGGTTCCTTTCTTTGGCAAGTCACTGAGTTATTCCTCAGGTTCTCAAGCTTTTGAATTTCTTCAGATAAAATGTTTGAAGGGATTCCTTTAGACATTTTGCCTGAATTAACTCTTCCTTTGGGATTGTCACTTTTGATTTTCTTCCTTTAACGAGCCTTCGAGCTTCCACTTATGAGTTCCTTTGGACAAAATGTCCAAAGGAATTCTTTTAAACATTTTGTCTGAAAGAATTGTTCTTTGACTGATTCCCAATGGCTAGCTCGCCACATTAAATTTGATGTTCATGGGCCTATCACCTAAATTTGAATTCCAATGGCTAGCTCATCACCTTGAAATTGATGTTCATGGGCCTATCACCCCTTTTGGCAATTCTTTTAGCTTTTTTGTAAATGAACTTTTTTGAAGGGAAAGTGACCCTTCAGAAAAATTAAAAAGGTCCTACTTACCACCTAAGTGCCCTCCACAAGGGAACCTACCCTTTAGAATTTTTATCTTCTAAATTCTTTCAAACTTTCTTCAAATATTGAATTTATTTGGACAAAATGTATGAAGGAATTCCTTTAGACATTTTGTCTAAAAGAATTCACTCTTTGGGTTTTCCTCTTTGTATTTCCTTTGAACAAAAAGTCTGAAGGAATTCTCCTTTAGCCTAGCAACATTTTCAAAGGGAAAATCATTTTCAAGCTTTCTACCTTGTACCTTCGCTTTGACCATCTACCCTCTGCAAGGACACCTCAAGCCTAAATTTACCCTTCAAGCTTTTGCAAAGGTCCATTTTGTTGATTTCCTACCTCTCGTAAGGGATTATTAACCTCTAAGTCACCTTTTAAAAGAATTGAAAAGGTCCTTTTTGGCACCTAAGTGCCTTCATAAGGGTACCCACCCTTTAAACTTTTTGTAAATGACCCTTGGCCTTTTAGACTTAGTCTATTTTACTAATAAAAAACCCTCTGAAGTAACTTACTTTCCCTATTTAAGCATCTGAAATCAAAATGAGTTCTAAGCTAACTCTTGCTTGCCAGACCCAAGGCACTTAGAAACCAAAAGAATAAAACACTTGGTTTTTTCATGGAAAAAAGGCCTAATAGGGAGAAAATATACACAAGGTAACTGTGGGATGAACTAGCCATAACCTAGATCGGAAGACCCCTATAATAAAAGAGAAGAGAGGTGCCCAATTTTGGCCTATAGGACCAAAATTGGTCAATAGTATGCTGGTTTGTGATGTCAAATTACCTTTATATATGTGTCTAAGATAGCTATCCTTTTTGTTATAATCTAGAACAAATGACCTTTTCTAATATACTGACATATAGGCAATGTATTTTATAAGTTGTACATGCATTTTCAAAAGAATATTCCTTGTTCAAAATATATATAATGCTAGTTATAAAAGAATATTCCAAATTCAAATAAATTTGGGACCTTCGTGTTATTATAACCTTCTACCTTCCTTATATGATCTTCATTCCATAATGTTATTCATTGATCATCTAGGGGTTAAAAATATATCTCATGAATAGCTTTTTTCTTGATCTCCCAGGTTACTGAGATCTTTCTTATCTCTCTTCAAATCTTGTTTGATACTCCTAGCATCTCCTATCTTCCTAAAATATCAAAATAGGTCCATGACCTTCTAATTATCATCCCATATCTTCTCATAACCTTGGTTCCTCACCTCCTAAATGAATTGATAAATTCCATGCCTAAATTCCTCATTAATGATAAGGCTCAAAGGAGTAAGTGAGGTGGGATACTTGATTAGGCTATGCATATGTGTAAAATCTTATCTTCCTATTATTTAAGGCCCTTAGAAGTGTCATCCATCTTCTTGGACCAACTACTCAGAGCTTTGATTTTGTCCCCCAATATAAACATAGCCATATTTTAATGGGCTAGACTGACTATCCCGAATTCAAGGACCTGATTATTGGTCTAGACTGACTATCCTGAATTCAAGGACCTGATTATTGGTCAAGGTTTTGATCAAGTCTTTTACTTGATAGATTGAAGCTTACCATTAGACAACTTGGCCTGTAGCTATGTAATTTTAATTGATTATTACCTCATGTTTAGTTCTGACTAACTAAAATTAAATGAGTTAGTCATGGTGTCATCATATAGCTTGAATCTATTTTCCCAGATTGAGGAGATGGTAGCCTCTTCTAAACTTTATTCTATTACAAGATTCACTTGATCATTGTATTAGAGCTTCCTTACAGACATGTTCTCCTCTTGTGGTGGGTTTCTAGTTATTAATGGTCCAAAATTAACTCAACTAATTATTATCCATTGTATTTAGAGTTGTAGCATCCAATTGTGTGTCTTTTTAAACCTTCTTATCTAAAGTCAGATAAAGCTCCATATCCTTCTTTCAAACACTTTTCTAGACTGCTATGGTTTTGGTCTTCTCTAGATTGCTTGTTAGTGGTCTATAGTTAATTATGTATCAAAGTATCATTGCACATATGATAATTCAACCTCCATGGCTTGATTATAATGAGCACAAGGTAGAACTAGGGTCTTTTTACTTGCCAAGGCTTTCTTAAAGGTTTTTATAATGCCTTAATGGTGGTAGTTGTTTGAACTTGTGTGAGCTTCATGACCTAGATCCCAATTGGATCACATCCTTACATTTCTTGGGTCTACAAGATCTTCCACTTAGAATATTATACCTACATAGCTCTAATGTGGCATCACTTTGGCATCCCTATGGCATTTTCATGGCATTTTGATCATTAATATTTAAAAAATGACCATTGCCTTTTGAAACTTCTACCTTAATCTCATACCATTAGATCATCCTTACATAAATCAATGCAGACCATCGATCTTGATTTGAGAAAATGAAAACTATTATCTACTTGCTACATTACCTATGGTTATGACACTTGTCATTTCAACATTCACTCTGATCTTTGTTGAAATGTTAACATTGATCTTGAACTGGTGATCTTGATTTCACAAATCAATCACACTCCATTGATATTAATTTGATTATTTTTACTTCCTATTCCATGGACCATTGATCTAAATGTGTATGTTTATCTATGTACCCTCAATTTTAAAAAGATGTTTGAGCTTTAATTTATGGCCTATAACTCTGTCACATATCATGTCTATGTTCTTTTTTAGGGATTTTGACTTTTTAACATTTGATACGTACCATTTGATCATCTTCATTAAATCAAACATGTTCTATTGGATCTTGATTCAAGGGGTGGAACACCATTGGTTGTTGAGTGATCTTTGGCTGAGAATATGAGACTTATCACATTCTCACTTATCCTAAGGCTCTATTAAAGTTTTGACTTGATACACATCATTAGATCAATCATGCCCAAGAAGACAGGTGCCATTGATCTTCAGAAGATGCTCAAACTTTATCTTAGGGTTATGGATTTTAATTTTCAACTTTAATCCTACACCATTAATATCATTCATTCAAGAAAAATCAAACCATTGATCCTACATATGAAAATGATAATTAAGTCAGTCCTAGGAAAATAAATAACTTAGCATAATGTTTTTGTACTATAGTTTTATTTCATGTTAATAAACATGGGAAAGACCTTACGAAAAATATTTTGATCTAAGTTTTGAGACATAATAAAAGAGGCCTCACATATAATAACAAGACATGGCATAAAGTCCTAGGACAAGGCTTTTAGGCTAAGTCTATAGACATAACAAAAGGTCCCAATGGTTAGTTGGACCATGTATAAATAAAATGGACCAAGGGGGCGTAAGAAAATAAAGAGACCACAGATAAAATTCTAGACTAAGGTTTGGTCATGTTAATAAACATGACTAAACCTTAGGATAAAAATAGAACTAAGTCTATGGCATAATAAATCATTCTCACACAAATTATTCCTAATAAATTTGAATTTGATTCAAAGAGACCTAATATAGGGTAATTTTAATGAGGTTTTCAAGATGACTTTAGTTTGATTTTCAATAGACCAGAGGCTAATAAAAGGCCAAACTAATATAAAAATCATGAAACCTAGGCATTGCCCATTATATATGGTCTCCATTGGAGATGTAACCTGAGACACAAAGATCCAATTTTAGTAACTTTAAGAAATATTAAGTAATAATTATGAATAAATATGCTAACCATATTATGTGTGATTATCTTAAAATAAAGACTATGTGTAATCATGCTAGTAATACTCTGATCAAGTGATTTTTCAATTTTAAGTTACAAATTTGTACAATTTAAAACAAGGGTACCCATTTTTTCATAAATGGGGGTATGTTAACCTCAACACCCCTATTTTTAAATCATTATAACATGAAATTATTTTATCATACTCAACCTACAAAACTTGTGAAGGTTATTTGACATAAGAAGTGAGAAGAGGAATAATATATTGTATTTGGTCTTGGTTTCTCAAAAATTTGAATAATCATCATTGGTGGGGTTTTTAACCTCTTTGAGATTTTTCCATGATAAATATCTATGCAATGGTTCATTGATATTTTTGATTCATTTATTATGCTTTGATTATCAAATTCACTCTAGATCCTATCATTTGGATGTGCATTGATTTATAAATTTTGTCATGGAATCAGAGTTAATGGGTGGAATTGATTAGTAGGCAAGTGGTAAATTATCTTAGAATTAATTTAAAGTTTTTTTTTTATCATGCCTATAGATGAGTTGTATGGTATCATATCTAAAGAAATCTCATAATAATTATTTCCAATCATTTTATAGCTAGGTTATTACTAAAAAAGATTGGATCTTGTGTATAAGCCTCTTGGAAGTATATGTAGAGCCTGATAAGGCTTGTTCAAGAAATTATTTTTTTCCTCTATGTGAGGTGATATTATGCATCCTATTAAGTTTTAAAAAATTCATTTCTCAATCAAAATATAATTTTGAAGCTTCTTATATGTTCAACACGAAAATTTAGGGTGATTACAAAATTTACAAAGGCTCTCTGGTAGCATCTTCTGAGATTTATGATTTTTTATTCAGTGACCTAGGTGCCATAGTATATCCTGGGTAATTTAAAACACTAAATTTTTTTATTAAAAATTAGATTTTGAATCTCTATTCTGCCTTGTTTCAAGTTTTCAAGAAGGTTGGCAAATTTTGGAGGTCTTTAGTGGCTTATATAATTTTATGTGAGCACTATTGCTTCTACGGGTATACCATTATCATCTAAATCTACAGGTATGAAATTTTATTTATATAGTTTATAAAAGTATTTAAAAATAAAATTATTTATTAAATATTTGTTTTCCAACACTGGGCCCTACTTTGGAGATAACTGATTACTTAAAGTTAAAAACTTTTATTTCTTTTTTAAAAAATTACTTGCATGTTATATATATGTATATGTATATGTATACATATACATTATACATATTTATCTTATGGTCCAACCCAATCATTTCTTATGACCCAAATATCTTACACTATACAAAAACTTAAAACCTTGTATATATCCTTCACTATAAGTTTTAGATCCTCAGTATTTTCCTAACCTACTTTTAGAACACTAATTTTAAGTGGAATTAATTGATCCTTAGACTTGGTATTAATTAAATAAATAATAATATATTATTTATTACCATGAGGTGGAAACCTCACAATAAAAAAATAATAGATTTATAGTCATTTAATTATTACCAAAATTTTAATTAAATTATTTTATTGGGATGGATGGACTTGTTACTCTTACAACGATCACCTCCCTTGGTATTTCACTATAAATAGGGTTTTACCCCTATTGTGAAATCATTAAAATATGAAATTATTTTATCATATTCAACCTACAAAACTTGTGAAGGTTATTTGATAGAATAAGTGAGAAGAGGAATAATATATTATATTAGATCTTGGTTTCTCAATAATTTAAATAATCATCATTGGTGGGTTTTTAAACCTCTTTGAGGTTTTCCCATGATAAATCTCTATGAAATTATTCATTGACATTTTTGATTCATTTATTATGTTTTACTTATCAAATTCACTCTAGATCCTATCCTATATATGTACATTGATTTATAAATTATGTCATGAAATCAAAGCTAGTGGGAGGAATTGATTGGCAGACAAGTGGTGAATTATCTTAGAATAAGTTTATAGTTTTTTTTCCCATACCTATATATGAGTTTTATAGCCTATGGTATGGCCTCTTATCTGAATAAATCTCAAAATAATTATTTTCAATCATTTTTATCTAGATTGTTGCTAGAAGAGATTGGATCTTTTGTATAAGCCTCCTGGAAGTATATGTAGAACCTAATAAGGATTCTTCACGAACTTATTTTTTTCTTCTATGTGAGGTGATATTATGCACCCTATTAAGTTTTAAAAAATTCATTTCTTAGTCAAAATCCAATTTTGAAGCTTCTTATAGATTTAATAGGCAAATTTAGGGTGATTAGAAAATTTACAAAGGCTTTGGTGGCCTCTTCTGAGATTTGTGATTTTTTATTTAGCCACCTAGGTTCCATAGTATAGCCTAGGTAGTTTATAATGCTGAATTATTTTTTATCAAAAATTAAATTTTGAAGCTCTATTCTACCTTGTTTCAGGTTTTTAAGAAGGTTGGCAAATTTTGGGGGTCTTTAGTGGCTTATATATTGTTATGTGAGCACTACTACTACAAGTATGCCATTACCATCTAAAGCTACAGGTATGAAATTTTATTTATATAGTTTATAAAAGTATTTTAAAAATAAAATTATTTATTAAATCTTTATTTTCCAACACCGGGCTCTACTTTGGAGATAACTAATTACTTAAAGTTAAAAACTTTGGGTAATTTAAAATGCTAAAAAAATTTATCAAAAATTAAATTTTGAAGCTCTATTCTACCTTGTTTCAAGTTTTCAATAAAGTTGGCAAATTTTGGAGGTTTTTAGTGGCTTATATAATTTTATTTGAGGACTACTACTTTTATAGGTATACCATTACCATATAAAGCTATAGGTATGAAATTTTATTTATATATTTTATAAAAGTATTTAAAAAATAAAATCATTTATTAAATATTTATTTTCCAACACCAAAACCTACTTTGGAGATAACTAATTACTTAAAGTTAAAAAAACTTATTGTTTTTTATTTATTTTTTAAATTGCATGCATGTTATGTGTGTGTGTGTGTACACACACACACACACACACACACACAATGTTTACATGTATATTAGTGCATGCATATTCTTAACTAGGCTTCTAGAAGGATTAATGGATTTTTTTTTGCTAAAAACTTTTAACTAAGGAGGTTCCAAGTTAAAAACCCCCTAAAATAAATATTTTTTTACTTGGTCAAATCATTTTTAAATTTAATTTAAATTGAATTTCATTTTTTGGTTTGCATGCTAACTTTTCATGCATTTAAAACCCTAATTGACCTATCAAACTTATTTTAATTTTCAACCTAATGAATATTTGGTTAAACATGGTTATGTAACTAGTCGATCCCTAAGTTTTGTTACCTTATATACATATCTACATATTTTTTTATTTATTTTTAAACATCTTATTATTAATTTTATAACTTTTTAATAATAGTGTCTAGGTGGTTGTTCTGAGTATGAATCTTTTGACCCCTAGTTTAATGAAATGCTAATTTATTTTTTTACATTATTTGACATATAAATTTTTTAATTAAGTATATTTACATGTGTTATTCACTTTATTTTATAAAATAGTTTAAAAAATCATTAAAAATATATTTTTAAAAATAGTTATGCTTATATGAGTGTATTTTTGTAACAACTTGTGACACCTAGTTTTGTCATAATCTTTTACACCTTTCTTGCTTTGTCTAGTATTAAAGTGAATAATTATTGTGTTTACACTTGAAATATATTTTTACTTTTAATTTTATTAAAATTCACACTAAAAATGATTATTTTTAAGCATTTGTTTACTATCATTTATAAAAGAAAGCTATGGCTTCACCTAATTTTGTTTTAGATAAATCACAAATTTTTAATATAAATAAATATAATATTTTTAAAATAAAAATTAAATTGGAACACATGGAATTGAATTTATAAAATATTATCATTGGGATTAAAAAATCCCTTTCTAGATGACATGTGACCCCTGAGCTTACAAATGCAATTCAACTGAAATCTAAGGAAGCTATGTCCATTATCTTATGTAATGTTAAAGATGAATTCCTTCTCCAAATTGGTGATTATTAGTCTCCTATATATGCTTATAAACCCCTTGAATCCATGTATGAGGGAACTCACCTCTTAAAAATTATTAAGTCAATCCTTGAATTGTTAACTATACCTATGAAAGGTGGTGATAAGATTGTGAATTTTCTTGCTAAAATTCAAAACATTAAAGCTCAGTTAGATGGTTGTAACTATAATTTAATTCAATATCAATTGATTTATTTTATCATTCAATTAAATATTCATGAAAAATTTAAAAATTTCATTTCAATTTTTAATTCTAAGTATGAAACTGAGTAAGATATCCCTAACCTTACCATTTTGTCTACTCTCCTAATTCAAGAAGAGAAAGTTATGAATAGTTTTGATTCTAAAGAGAATACCACTTAGGAATTTATCACTTTAAATACTATTTTTGATAAAAATAAGAACAAAAAATATATCCTTATTTCTACTTATCATTCAAATAGAAATAAAAAATATGGTAATAAGAATCATAAACCTAAGTTTTATGAGAAAATCTGTGTGATAAATTTGGTCATAAAATAGAAACTTGTTATAAAAATAAAGATATAATTAAAAATAAATCTTATAAAAATAACAAATAGAAGAAATATAATAAAAATAAATAGAATAATAAAAAGCCTAATCAGGATAACAATCAAGATCATAAAGTTATTATTATATAGCCTACTTTATTTGCTTCAAATAAAAATTAATGAATTTTAGATAGTGGTGCACCGTACCATATGACTTGATTATCTAATATTTTGTGTGATTATATGTATATCTATAAAATATTAGCTTAGGAAATAATTGATTTTTATAAGCAACTAATCAATGAAAAATAAAAAATAAATTAAATATTTTTATTAAAGATGTTTTTTATTTACCAAAGTTTAAAAAGATATTGTTATCTTGTTCACAACTTACTA
Organism: Torreya grandis; assembly: GCA_037957365.1. Lineage (NCBI taxonomy): Eukaryota > Viridiplantae > Streptophyta > Pinopsida > Cupressales > Taxaceae > Torreya > Torreya grandis. The sequence continues at coordinate 2,976,992 of JARHVA010000192.1, read as the reverse complement.
ATGATAATTTAATTTTAACATTACTTAAAGAGAGATAGTCCATTAGAAACCAATCTAGGTCTCTAATTATTGAAGGGGTTCAAAATAATGGTTTATACATTTTCTCTCCATCTTTTGCATGTTTTATTTCATCATATAGTAAGAATGAATCTCAATTATGACATGAAAAAATAGGACATGTAAATTTTTATAAATTTACTCGATATGTCTGCAAATAATTTTATTGTTGGACTTCCTTCTATCCCCTATCATCATGAAATTTTTGAGTGTTTCTTACGTAGTAAGCAACATACTAACCCATTTCACAATAATCTTTATGCTCACATCCTTTAAAATTGATTCATAGCAATGTTGTAGGACATATTGAAGTTATATTTCTTAATGGTTATTTGTATATTTTATTTTTAATGATGATTACATTAGAATGATTCGGTCATATTTAATTAGAAATAAATCTAATATGTTGTTTAAATTCAAATAATTTAAAGCTATTGTTGAAAATACATCTGATTTTTATATTAAGAGATTAAGAACTGATAATAGTGGTGAATATGTTAGTAAAGAGTTTGATTTTTTTACATTAGTTGTGGTATTTAAAGGGACTTAAAAATTCCATATTCCCCTCAGTAATTTTTATTATTGAAAGGAAAATTTACACCATTATTGAGATGGCCAGAATAATGTTGCATTTTGAAAATATTCCTCCTAGTTCTTATAGGCTAGAGCCTTGAGTACTTTTGCAAATATTTTGAATAGAATCTATACTTAATCTTTGCATTTTTAATACATAAAACATACATATATGCTCATAGAATTTTATTTGCTTTGATAAAACTATTTTGTTGTTATTTTAGAGATACTACCTATATTGATAGTGTCTCATCTACATTATATTTGTTAGTAAAATGATTTAGTATTGATTCTTGAAAAATACATATTACAATTATGTTTTAATAGATATATTTTTCTTACATGTTAAATCAAAGAAAATATATACACATTATGATTAATTTTAATTCAATTAGCATTGAAATATATTATATGCATAACATCATGTTTAATTTAACAAGATGATCATGTTTATTTATTGCATTTCATAAGAAGATCATGCACAGTGAATTTGGATCTTTTGTGTTTCAATTGCTTAGATACTCTCATTTGATTATTTTATCATTTGATTGTTTTATGATAACATCATTATATGCTTTGTTTGATAATAAGATATGTTATAAAATGTAAAGTGTAAATGGATTTTGTATTATTCGCTCTTCATCATTTACTTTACTAAGCATTTAATTTATACATCTCTAAACTTATTTATTTCAATCTCCTAACTACTTGATTGGATGATGGAATTTCATGCTAAAATTATCCATAGTTGATGTATGAGAGGTTATTCCTCAATCTTTTTTTGAATCATATTAAACTTGCAAAGTTTTGATAAGACTTAAATGATAAAATGAGTTATTACTAATAGTATACCTAATGATTGGATAAACTTAGTATCATATTATTATTAAATTATTATATGCATATCACATGATATATGGGGACACTCATCTTACCAATATTAGAGATATTCAATAATGAATGCATACAATATTTTTTATTTTTTCCACTAAATTTGTAATCAAAGTAGTGTAATTATTTGCTTAAAATATTACTTGATTGGTTTAAATGTGATTTTTTAGAAAAATATATGTCATATTTTTATGTATGTGGTTATTGTGATGCTAACCATACTACGCTATCATGAATCTATTTATGGATGTGTGTTTAAATTTTTGTTTAGGTGCACAACACTAAAAACTTAAGCATATTGAAGTTCATATGAATTTTATCTAAGATAAAATCCTCAATGGTGATATAGATTTGTATTTTTATCCTACAGATGAACTAGAGGAGAATATCTTCATAAATCCACTAGTGCTACTAGGTTTTTGATAATTTTATGAAATGTTGGATCTCTCAAAGTTACCATTGAGGGGGAGTGTTTATGATCATTCCACTTGTTAACAACCATGTGTTTCTTCATCTTCTTTATACTTATTCTCATTGTAAATCATTGTAAACTTTGTTTGGAATTTATATTATTATAAACTTTGTGTGAAAGTTTTAATTTTATACACAATACAGAAAAGCATACTTTGTAATGGAGGCCCTTATGTTATAAAAGGATCTATTGTTGCCTAAATATGTATCACAAGTGCCCAAAGTGTTCAATAACACTTCTCACTTTATAATTCTAAGAATTTAATACATGAGTTATAGGTTGTAATAATCATTTTATCTGTTAATGAAATAGAAGCAAAGCAAGTAGATTATTTCATAATATTTATAAAGTTTGGTGGTTGGGAGTCACATGGCCAAATAGCTGATTTATGTAAAGTATGATATATTAAGAATGGTGAATTATGATAAAGAAATAATCTAAATACTAATCTAAGATGGATATTTTCAATGAAAATTAAGTTAGAGTGATTTGGTTAAAAAGGAGAAAAAGGAAAGGTACGACAAAGAATACATATTGTTGATCTTCATTCCAAACATCATGACAAAGTTCAAATATCATCCAGACATGCATTTAACTAATGTATAACATGAAGTAGCATAAGCTCAAATCCTATCACACATCAAGTGAACATTTAAGAAATATGGTAAATAATGCAAATAAGAACCAAGTTCACTTTAAAGATTCACCTCTACAATAAAAGAACATTATCCCAAATACAATAAGAGTAAGAAAATGAAATGAACCTAAAATTTTTAATTAACCTAGCATTGGCACAAGTTAATAGTTTTGCATTCAAATGCACACACCTAGAATTCATAAGAACCATTCAAATCTAGAAGTCAAAATAAACAAGTGAGATATAATCTAAGATAACAAAAGACACAAGAAATTTTGAACAAACTTTGTAGAATTCCTTGTTTATATTAATTATTCAAAATTTACAATTAGTTTTTAGCTCTAAAAACTCTCTCCCTTTTTACAATTGACAATACTCATTTTATAGAATGTAAGGAACTATGTTGCTTATTCATATCCAATTACAAAAGTATAAGTGTTAGGATAGTCTTACTTTCTACAAATGTTCTAGAATACACTAGACTTTCCCTAATGGACTAATCTCTTAACAATGTTTTTACAAGTTGCACATGCCTTCATAAAAGAATATTCTCTTTTTAAAAGTATACAAGCTCAATTAAAAAATAATATTACTATCTTAACCAACTTGGAGACCTTTGTGTTGTCATAGTTGTTTGCTTTCTCTACATGATCTTCATTCTATAATGTTGTTCAATGATAAATTAGAGATCAATGATAGGTCTCATGAACAATTATTTTTCTTGATATTATAGGTCTTTGAGATCCCTCTCATCTCTTTCCAAATCTTGTTTGATGCCCCCAAAATATCCTATCTTCTCCTCTAATGATAAAATTAGGCTCATGACCTTTTTGTTATCAGCCCTTGTTTTCCCTTATCCTTGATTCCTTACTTCTTTCATGAATTGAGTAGTTATGTGTTTGAACTCGTCATTAATTATTAGACATAAGGGATTAAGTGTGGTAGGCTCTTTGATCAAGCTATCTAGTATGTGAAATATTTTACCTTCTTGTTGTTTGAGGTCCTAGGATATGTCCTCTAATTAACTGTACTAGATGCTCAAGACCTTGATCTTATCAATTAATATATCCATATCCATATTAATACGGGATAGGTTGATTATCCAAAATTTAGGGATTTGATTTTCAGTCAAGACCTTGATCAAATCCTTTATTTGGTAGCTTGAAGCTTGTCATTAGCCAACTTGTCATATATCCTTAGCACTTTATTTATTTATTACATCCTTCCTAGTCTTAACTAATTTTAAATATTTGAAATAATAAACCATGGTGTCCTCAAATTGCTTGAATCTTTCTTCTTGGATTGATAGGATATCTTGTTCTTTTAGATTTTTTCTATTATAAGATGACCTTGATCATTATTTATAACCAATATGTCTAAACCTAATCTATTTGAAGAACTTTTTCTTCAACTATTGGGTCTTTACCAGGATTTTATCCTCCAATTGGGGTCAATCCCACAAAAGGTTCCACTTTTTGGAAAGTGAATTCCTCTCCTCCAACCATGGCCTTCTTCTTACTTATCCTATACAAATTTGCTATGGTTGGTAAACTTTGATACCAACTAAAGATTTTGTCACCTTAGGAGCTAGGGTCTCCATTTGTGCTCCACTTTATTCTCCTAGAGTAGCCACTCTTTTCTCTTCCTCCTTGTGCAATACAAATATCCATGGATTGAAGTCCTCATGCAATTTAATATTTATTTCTTGCATTATTCCCAAAGGATGGTACATAATGGGTACATTTTACATATTTTCATAGATGAGCCATTTAGGAATGGTTGGATCCTAAATAAAGTTTTCTTTATTGAAGATATTAACTTCACTCAAAGGATGAGTGAAGGTCACCTTGAGATTATTGATCTTGACTAGGGCAATGGCCAATTTAGCTTTTATTTTGGCGTGTCTATAGGAAATAGATCTAACACTCCCTTCCATTTTTATTCTTTAGCTTCTTTCATTTATTCATCCTCAAAATCATAGGGTAATTATAGAATTTTTAAATCATCTTCAATTATTTCACCAGGGTCTAGTACTACCATATGAACCTCCTCCACTGGCGATCTTTGCTCCTCTACTTGAGTTGAATAATATGCAATTTCATTGGGCCTTATCTCTTTTTCCATTTACTTAATCTATGACTTAAGTCTATACTCCATCTATAACTGGGCTGGTGGAGGTCTAGAAGGTGAGCCACTTAATAAATGGTACTACCTTGGTCCCAACTACCATCTATCATCATTCCCTTTTTCCTCTCTCTACATTTTGGAAATTGGATTGATGTTGTGATTTTTTAATATAATGGTGACCTTGGAAAATGAAGAGGCCTTTGTATATATGGGTTTAAAATAATTAGGTTGATGATCATAAGGCACATTTATTCCCTTAGTTTTCAAGTGTTTTTTAACCCTTCCCTAGGGATCCCACTACCTTAGCTCATCAATTTAGAGATTGAAAGAGGTCTTATTTTTGGAAGAATCCTTAATGTTATCCCATTATGCAAAAATAGTCCTTCTAATGGTTAAGGGAGGGCTATAAATTAGTCCCTTCCTCTTGGTCTTACAAAGAGCATCAATTCTTTTACATATTTGGTAAGCCACCACCTAATCAGCTAACTTGATTGGTACATGGAATGGTAATTTGAGGGGATTACATTGTGTTCCTTCAATCCTAATGATTTTTAAATCTATATATAACTAGATTTCTCCCATAGACTCAATTGATTTTTTGGTTAAGGGGCTGACTCTTGACATTAGATTCCTAGTTATGGCCTCGATTAGGGATAGATAAACATAGTCACAAATGAAGTGGATGTGGTCCCTATATTTGAATATGTGTAACTTTGAATAGTATTGGGAGACTATTTATGTCCCATCAAGTGACCATTCCATAAGGTTGTCAATCTTTATTATGGAAAGTAAAGCATCCAAGAGGTATGACATCATGAAGAATTGGTTCCTTATCTTCTTTTTGACTACAAAGATCTACCTACTCAAACAAGTGCTGACTAATTCACCAAGGGGAGGGGTGAGTCATTTCTCAATCATAAAGTAGACTAAGGGCACCCAAATTTTGTCCACATAGGTGGTGGTTGAATTTCCACATAACCTATTCATCATAGTCATGATCATTCTTATCCTAGGTCTAAATTGGCCAATGGGAATGTTTCCATTGAAATCTAAAAACACCTAATTTCCATAATATAACCATAGGTAAATGATGGTATTTAAGTCATTTTCCTTATCCCAATTATTGATAGTGGTTTAGTCTATTTAGGGTTTAGGCAATTTGTAATAATTTTCAAATGATGTAGGAGATATATAAGCTATATTTATATGAGTATGCTCATTGATCAACATGCCCTTATCGATTTTACCATCTCTAAAAATAGGATAGAGAATATATATACAATGTCATACCTTGGGTTTTACAGCAACATAATGGAGACCCATCATTTTGATGGCAACTATGTCATAGTAGAGACTTCTTACTAGCATGTTTTTCTCTTCTCTTATGATAGGTTGATAGTTTTCAATGGTCTAAAATAGGCTCGACCAATTATTGTGCCTCGTATTTAAAGTTGTGGTATCAAATCGCGTGTCCTTGAAAACTCTTCCTTTTACATCCATGATCAAATAAAGTTATACATCTTCTCTCAAGATGATTTTATAGGCTGTCATGGCTGTAAGTTCTTCTAAATTACTTTTTAGTGGTGTGTAGTTTAACTTAGGATCAAATTATCTTACACAAACAATAATTCAATATTCCTCATCTTAATTATGATAATCATAGGGTCAAACAAGGGCTTCTAGATGTGCTAAGGATTCTTTGAAGGTTTTTATAGTGCTTCAATGGTGGCATCTATTCAAAATTATATGAGCTTTGTGACTTAGATTATTCTTAGATCTTTGTATTTATACCTTTTCATTACTCGAGTCCACAAAATATTTAACTTGGCACATTAAGCTTAAATGGCACCAATGTGGCATAACCAACAAAGTTTTCAATGGATGCCTTGTATTTAATGTAGTTTGTTGATCTTGATCGACAAGATCTAATGTTATTGGTCTTGAGATTTATTTAAATGTATACATTGATCTCATACCATTGATATTGATTTCAAAAATCAACATGGTCCATTGACCTTATTCTACTTGATTATGCTTCCTGCCCTATAGACCATTGATCAAAATGTGTGCATTCATCCATAGACTATTTGATCTTTAAAATATGATCAAGCTTTAGTTTAGTGTCACATAGCTATACCATGTGTTGTCTCTATGTTTTTCTTGAATTTTCAACATTCATATCACACCATTGGATCATCCTTTTCTGAGCAAACATGGTCTATTAGATATTGATCTTCAAGGTTGGATGCCATTTACTATTGAGTGTTCTTTGGCTAAGTTTATGACACTTGTCGTTTTCTCACTCATCCTAGGGATCCATTGAAGTTTTGAATCGATATGTATCATTAGATCAATTTGGCCTGAGCAAACGTGTATCATTGATCTCTAGAAGATGTTTGGGCTTTAATTTAGGCTCAAGGTCTTGTCTTCAATCTCACACCATTGTATCATGATTATCTAAGTAAACATGGATCATCAATCCTATGAACAAAAATGATGTTTAAGTCAGTGCTTGGGGAACATAAAATTTAAGTTAAAGTCTTAGAGTAATTCTTTCATTTGTATTAATAAATATGAATAAATATTTAGGATAAATTATTGAGATAAGTTAAAAACATAATAAAGGGGACACCGTATATAATAAAAAGACATGGAATAAATTTTTAGGGCATGGTTTTTTTTGGGATAAGTCTATAGACATACAAAAGGTCCCAATGGCTATTTAGACCATGTAGAAACAAATGTACCAAGGGGGTTTAGAATAATAAATAAACCAAATGTAAAAATTTTAGACTAAGGTTTGGTCATGTTAATAGACATGAATAAACCTTAAGATAAAAATAGAATTAAGTCTGTGGCATAATAAAAGGGACCACACATTTTAGTTAGACCATGCTAAGATAAAATGGAAAAAGGGGGATTATGACGTGAAGAACTTAGGATAAATATTTTAGACTAAGGTGTTGGTCATGTTAATAAACATGAATAGGACATTAGGATAAAAGAGAACTAAGTCACATTAAAGTTTTCCTGTGAAAAATGTTCTTACCAAATTTGAATTTAATGTAAAGGGCATGAGATAGGGAAATTTGAGTTAGGGTTTTAAGCTGATCAGATATGAATTCAACTTGATTTCAATAGATCAAAGGTTATTAAAATATCAAATCGTTATTAAATCATAAAACCTAGACATTGATCATTCAAAATTGACTCTATTAAACATGTAATCTAAAACATAGATATTTAATGTTAGCAATTTTAGGCAATATTAAATCAGAATCATGAACAAATATGCCAACCAAACCATGGTGTGTATGAAATGTTGATGCCTATAAATGTGCCACAGGTGCTCTTAGTGTTTAAAGAACACTTTTCATTTAATAATTTAGGAGATTCAAAGCATGAGTAGTATATTATGGTGATCTAGTTACCTATCAAACAAATTGTTCCATAATATTCATATTTATTGGTGGTTGGAAGCCACCATGGTCCTATGTAAAGTATGAAACATCTATGTTATTATCAATGAATTTTTGATCCAAGTTTTAAATTAAAGATTAATATAAATGAATATTTACAATGGAATTTAAACTAGAGTGATTTGGTTAAAAGATTCAAAAGGAAGAGTTGAGAAAAAAGAAAGTATATGATTGTTAGTCATTTCTTTAGACATCATGACAAGGTTTAAATTCTAACTGAACATGCATTTAACCAGTACATAGTGTAAAATAATAGATGCTCAAATCCCATTATACATCAATCAAGTATGTAAGTAAAATATGAAGGAATATAAGTAAGAATTGAATTTAATTTTAATATTTACTACTGCATTCAAATATCATTTGCACATTTTAATGTCGAGAAAATAAAATGAAGTAAATTCAATATCATTCAACTAATCTAGAATTGGCACAAATTAACAACCCTTTATCAAAGATGCACATTCAAAATTCCTAAAAAACCATTCAAATTTGAGTCCTAGAATAGATAATTGAAAGAGAAGCCATGATAGAATTCACATAAATAGATTGGGACAAAATTTGTAACATTCCCTACTTGTATTAAATTGCTCAAAATTTACAATGTAGTTTCTAGTTCTTAGAACTCCCTCCCTTTACAAATGGTAATACTAACTTTTATAGGATGCTAAGGTAGTATACCAGTCAGTCATGTTAGCTAAAAATGTGTAAAAATAAGGAAAAATATCCATTTTTACAAATTTTCTAAAATGCATTTCCCTTTTTCCAAGTGAACTGACCTATATGCAAATATGTTAAAAAAATTTCGCATGCCTTTACAAAAATAATATCCCATTTTCAAATATTAAAAATTTTCCAACAAAATATAATATTACTATCCATTTAGTGGACCCTATGTTGAAGGAATCCCCTATTTCTACTGAAGAATCCTCATGGCCTTTTGGTGTTGTTCATTGACTAGCTTTAAATTGACAGCTAGCTCGAGGAGGCACTCATCTTCCTGGTCAACCAAGTCTTCAAAATCCTTTTCATTTTTTGTCATGTCTTCTTTGATTCTCCTTACCTTGGTAATCTTATCATCTATATTTAAGATCATATTCATGACCCTGTCATTGTCAATCCTAGAATTGACTTAACTCTTGCTCATCATTTCTTGCATGACCAAGGTAACTCTATGCTTGTATTCATCATCTATAATGATTCCTAGGGAGTTAAGTTTTATAGGTTTAGTAATCATGGTTCTAAGGAATTGTTAAATTCTATCAATTAGCTCTTCATTATCACTCCCTAGGGGTTGTCATCTTTCTCTCTTGCTCTTTCATCATTAGAGTGACTATCCATGGCTTGAGCTCATCATGGATAGTGATGTTAACTACCTTGGCCATGGCCCATGAATGGTGTAGGGTTATAATCTATTGTTGGTACCAACATCCCCCCCATTGTTTTTGTCTTATTTCTTCTACTTTGCATGAATAGAGCCCTTGTTAATATTCCAAAGTATTTATATCTTGGCATGGTTTACATGGTATTGTTATTTCTTGAATTGGGATATCATCCACCTAGAAAGAGAATGGGTCATTGCCTAGTTAATCATGCTTTATTAACTAACCCTACTGATGATAAATATTGAATGACAAATTGTAGGTTTCATGGAGGAAAGAAGAATTCCATAGAAATAAACCCCAGGGGTTTGATTTTAAATATTCACAATAAATTTAGTGAGAATTTTTACTTTAAAAAGACCCTAAGTCTAAAATCATGCCTAAATTCCCTTTATGGTTTTCCCCATTTAAATTCCCATAAATTCATTAAAAATTATGTCCTTGAGCCTTCTTTTTTTTCAACACAAGTAATGCTTTGAGGATCTTAAAAGGCTTTAGCTTGAATCTATGTGTCAAGCTCAAATGTTATGTCTCAGCTTAGATGTAGATCAATGGTTCACATTCACCCAAAAGCCTAATCCAATGGCATGAGATCTTCCTAAAATAAACTATAGGCTAAACACCTCTCATTACAAAAGTTTGTATGGTATTTATTTTGATTACCTTGCTCCCATAATTTGACATTCATGAGGATTATTTGATGTTAGTGAGGCCTTCAAAATAATCCTCATCCAAACTTTTAATCTTTAGTCCAAAAGGGGACCTTATAAATATTAAAACATAGGCTTATCAGATTAAAAATTAGGTCATAGTGTTTTTTTAACACTATTAACCTAGACATTAATCCCATGGCCTAAGCCTATGTATATTATGAACTAACTTAATGTTCATGCATCTTGCAGGATCTAATGGCTCATGTTCATATTTGGACCCTAATCCAATGACATGATGTCAAAAGGCTTGCCAAAGTCTAGACCAATTGGAAATAACCTCACAAAAAATGATCAATGGTTCATATTTCATCATGGATCCTAATATAATGGCCCATGTTAAACCCAAAATTCTTGAGGGTACCAAAAATATGATGTGCAACATTCTTCCATTTAGCTAAAAAAACCTCATAAACCTAAAGTTGACAGTCGTGCTCCCATCATTTTACATTCATAAGGATGTCTTTAACATTAGTGAGAATATTAAATTTAAACATGGCTGACCTATCAACCAATCAAATTTGACCTCACCAATCATGATAAATGGTTCTCATTTGATCATTGATCCTAATCTAATAATGTGAAGTAACTTTTCAAATCAATACTTTAGACCCTGATGACTCAACACTTGGATAAATCACATCTAGTCATTTCTTAAGAAAGCCAGAGCATACCACCTGGTGTAACCCAGTCATTGATGACTCAAACACCCAATCAAAGTAGACCTCTAAGATATTAATCAAAGCCTCAAATCCATCCTTTGATCTTAATCTAATGGAGTGAAATGAAAGGGCCTTATTTAAAAACAAATAACTATTTGAAAAGAAAAATCCCACAAAGTGCCATGGAAACACACTCAGGGAGGTCCACATAAGCACCATGTAAGCACTAAAAAGAAATCTCAAGATATGGCATGTTTGAAAAGATAGGGTTTTTATAAGTAGTACTATACATAAAATATAAGGCATGAATACATTTATGAAAGCCATCAAAGCCTCATAAGCCCTACCAAAATAGCTTAAATCCCTAAAAATTGAATAATTGAGGACCTAACTACGTCAAGCAAGATCGAATTGTCATCTCGAGAATTAAGGCTAGTCATATTACAAGAGAATTAAGATCATGGTAGTGGAAAGGCAATAGTGGAAGGAAGAGATAGACTTGTCTCTATCCACAGACCATGAAGGAAGATTATTTAGGGACACCAAATTAGACACAAGGGCATTGGCCAATGGAATGAAGAATTGGTCTAAGATTTTCTTCATCATTGAAGAGTTCTCGCCTTTGTCATCTAATGAAAAAAGGGTGGTAGTCACCAAAAGGAAGTTTGATGACCTATTTATGGTCCAAATGAAGGGTCTTCATCAATCTCCCACAAAACTAGAGGTATTATTGACACAGTGGATTTCACCCTTGATAGGAGGCCGAGCTCCTGCCTTCCACACGCAATAATGGAAACTCCCCTCTTGCCTGTGGGTATGGCAAAACTGGGGGGAGAGTCTTTAGATAAGGGCTAGCTCCCTTTAATGTATCTCTGAGGGCCTGGATTTCCTACTGCTAACAATGAGGGGGTGAAAAGGGAGAAGGATGCTGAAAAATAGAACCTAAACCTAAACTAAAAGGTGATACACCAAAAAATTTGATCTACTTAGTTTAAACATATGCTTTTCACCAAGAAGAAGCTAGCATGCACTTCATTTGATATGGGAAACTCTTTTGCATCAGTGAGCTAAGGGTCTTCTAGAGGTACAGGGAAGAAGAACTACCATAAGTGTTCTAAGACACTCTATGGCAGCCTATTCACATGTGCCTATATTCCTGCTGTAGACACTTCTAGTAGACCTATAAAAGAAGAAACCTCACAATGCACTAGACATGCTGGAATCATTCTGTGAAAGCATAAAATAAAATGACTTAACACAAAATGAAAAACATAGACATATGTGTGAGTGCAATTTCAAATGGAGGTAAAAATTGCTAAGTCTTGATTCAAGGTAAAATCTGATAGAGTTCTGCCTTACAAACCCAGAGATTTTTGGGTAGAGATTTGCCTTATAGGCTGAGAGATGTCTTCCTTAAATGAGAAGTTACAATATATATAAATAAAAGAGAAACAAAAGGCACCCCTTTTGGAAAAGACTTTTGGTGCCCTTTTACAAGTGGCCCATGTGCATTCTAAGCCTTGGGAAGAGGAAGCCGCTTGATAGATAATGTTGTGTCAACTCCTGCTTTGACTTCAGGCATTTTAAAAACATAGGCCATGCCATTTATTTATAAACAAGACCACTCCTTGAAGGCATTCACATGGTTTGTCTACTCATAAATGCAAAATGGAGAAAAATGGGTCACATCGTTCACTATTTGTGCCCCTTAATGACCACTTGGTAAGCACTGTTCCAACCGCTAGAGTAACTCCTTGAGTCGACGCCTTCCTTTACCACTTAGACTATTTGTCTATTTATACACTTGGCTCTTTTGTCTCTTCCTAGCTTTGTCCTTTCTATCTCCTTTGGCCCCTAAGGTCTATCTTCTGTTACTTCTTTGGCTCTTTGGGCTCTTCCATCAGCAGGTCACTAGGTTCATTCTTAACTTTTGTCTTTTCCCAGCGTCATCTTTTCCTAGTTTTATCTTTTGCTAGATTTCATCTCTTTGTCTCTTAGCTTTTTGGGCTCCCTTCTAGTTGGTACTCAAGTATTTAAAGATCAAATGGCCATTTCCTTGCTGTAAAATTGATGTTCACAGGCCCGTCACTATTTGAAAGCAATGCTAGTTTATTTCCCTAAATTTGATGGCTTTAGGGACGTCACCATCCTTGCCAATTCCTTCAGCTCTTTTCTCTTGATCATTCCCAAAGGGGAAGTGTCCCTTTGGCTTTGGAGAAGTGTCCCTTAATTTTGGCTGAGAGTCCCCCACAAGGGTACCTACCCTTCAGGGTCTCTTGGGCTCCTTTTGATAGTCACATCCTTTGGAAAAAATGTCTGAAGGAATTCCTTTAGACATTTTGTCTGAAGGATTTCTTCCTTTGATTTTCACTTATTTCCTCAGGTTTTTTCTCTTTGGTCGGGCTTTTGTCTCAACCATTTTTTCCATGGACAAAATGTCTACAAGAATTGTCTCGCTCGCTTCCTTTCCTTCAGAGTTTTTTCTCAGGGTTTTTCCCATGGATTTTCCCAAATTTCTTTGGACTTTTTGTCTGAAGGAATTCCTTTAGACAACAGTCTGAAAGAAATCATTCTTGCATTTGCCTTGTCTTTTCATTTGGTAAGATTTTATTCTGAAGGATTTTTGTTTAAGGCAAAGGACAAGGATTTCTTCAGACAAAATGTTTAAAGGATTTTGTCCGAAGAAATTCCTTTGGACATTTTGTTTGAAGAAATTCTTGTCCTTTGCCTTAAACAAAACTCTAAAGAAAACTTACTTTTTTAGCCTTGTTCACTTTTTGGTCTTTTTTCAAGTGTTTCTTACCCTCTGCAAGGGCATTTGTCCTTTGGGAGACTCTCTTGAACCTTCCCATTGAATCATTCCTTTGAACTAAACATTGAACCAACTCATTAAACTGACTATTAAACCAAGTCATTGAACCAAGGCATTGAACCAAATGCTCAAACCGACTGCTTGAACCAAACCAATTAAGCCAAGGCATTAAATTGAATGAACTAAACCAACTCATTGAACCAATTAAATTGAGCCAACTCATTAAACCAATTGAACTGAACCAACTCATTGAACTAATTAAACTGAACCAACTCATTGAACCAATTGAATTGAACCAACTCATTGAACCAATTAAACTGAACCAACTCATTGAACCAATAATGGTTTAAATTTCAAATTCAAATCTCTTTGAAATCTCAAGCCATTGGACACTAACATCAAACTAGTGAACTGGTTCCTCCTTTTGCCGAAAGACTTGTGCACAAAATCAAAATTGAACTAGCTCAAAATAACAAGGAAGAAGGAGACTGATTTTGGCCTGCTAGACCAAAAATGGTTAAAAAATTGGTGACTCCTAGGGGAAGCATGCCTGTTATGCTTAGAAACTAGTTGCCTTCAAGTCCATTAGGCACATAGTTGAGATGCAGCTTTAAAAGAGTTATAAACTACCTTGAGATATCTAAGAATCAATCACACAGGTTTTACCTCCAAGAAGGAAATGACAACACACACAAGACTAAGAAAGCTACTAACATGTGTAAAAGCACTTAGGGAAAATAGGAAAAAAGTAAGGAAACTATATACATGACGGGAGAAGGGCTCAGTGATAATGTTTAAGATGTATCCCATTAATTGGGATATATAATTCTTCACCATCCAACTTGGAGAGTTGGAATGCATTGTGCTGCTTACACCAAGTGATGACGTATGGACCACTCCATAGGGTGTCAAACTTTACATTCTTTCCAAGCTTGGCTCGGTTTGCATCCCATTTCAGGATGATGTCTCCTTTAGAGAAACCTTTTGATGAATATTTCTTGTCAAATTTCTTTGTCTATTATTGGTATCTGGTCATAGAAGCCATAGCCTAGTCCCTAATCTCTTAGAGCCCCATCAGCTCGCATAGCCTAACCTCTATGTTGTTGCTTTCTTCTAACTGCAGCTAATGAGCAAGGTCTAAGGCTTGTAATTCCAGTGAAAGAAGAAGCCTAGCTTCCCTTCCATATATTAGTGTGTACGGTGAGTTACTAATTGCCCTCTTTGGAGTGACCCTATCTACCCATAGGGCTATTTTCAACTTGGCATGCCAAGTCCTTTGATTCTCCTCCATTATTCTCTTGATGATCCTAATCAGATTCTTATTGGTGGACTCAGCTAGCCCATTCCCCTGTGGGTAGTAGTTGGATGAAGTGCTAAGATAGATACCATATCTCAGTGCCCATTCACTTGTTTTAGTTCCCAAAAAATCCAAATTGTTATATAAGATTATGGTAGCTGGAACCCCAAACCTTGCCACTAGGTCTTCATAAAATTATAGGACTACACTTTCATTGGCTTCCTTCAAAGCAATAGCCTCTACCCACCTTGTGAAGTAATTTATGGTGGTCAGTACCCACTTATGTCTAGCACTAGATGGAGGGTTAATCATCCCCATAAAGTCAAGGCCCCATTGCATGAATGGCTGCTCCATATGAATACGCTGTAAAGGCATGGTAGCTAGCCATTACTTCCCATCAAAGAGCATAGACTTCTGGTACTTTCATACCCAGGCATGGGTGTCCCTAAATAGAGTAGGCCAAAAGTAACTAGCTCTCATTATTCTTGTAATTGTAGGCCTAGGAGCAAAGTGACCACTAGTTGGCCCATCATGGAACTCAAACAGCACACTGTTGGCCTGACTTGGGTCTATGCACCTTAAAAGGAATCTTGAGAGATCCCTTATGAATATCACTCCATTAATTATGACATAAGGGAGAGACTAGAGTCTAAAATATCTCTTCTTGGTCCTATTAATTCCCTGTAGGCACTCACTAGTGAGAAGGAAATGCCTCAAGTCTGATGTCTAATCCTTCATGATAGTTGGTTCTTCTACTGTAGCTGCATCATGAATTAGCAGATTGTCCTCTTTTTTCTATTTAATGTCTATAGCAAGGTGTTCACATAGGCATCTCCCTCTTACTAGCTTGGTGATCTTGATATCCACGTCGTATTCCATCACCTTAGTGATCCACCCCACTCTCCTTTCATTCATGTCATGGTTGGTCAAGAAATCCTTAACACCAGGATGTAGAACCATGAGGTGAATTATACTATAGGACAGCATATGCCTAAATTTCTTTAGACTTTATATGACTGTAAGGACTTGCTTCTCCACATATGTGTACCTGACTTCAAAACTCTCTAGACCTTGGCTAAAAAATGTAAGTGGTTTTTCAAGGTTATCACCATTCACTTGGGTAAGCATGGCAGAGATTACCTCTTCATTTATAAAGGTGTAGAGGTTGAAATATTTGGTGAAGTTAGGGCTGATCAAAGTAGGAGCTTAGGCTATGGCCTACTTGATCTCTTCAAAACTATCCTTTCTTTGCACTGTCCATGTGAACTTCTCATCCTTCTTCAGCATAGAGTTCAATGGCTTGACTATCTCTACAAAATTTAGAATAAATCTCTAGATGAAACTCATTTTGCTGAAGAAGCTCTATAGGCCTTTCTTGTGCTTAGGTAAGGACAGCTCCAGGATGGAGCAAACTCTCTCTGGATCAATAGTTAAGCCTTCTTTAGAAATAACATAGCCAAGGAATTTCCCCTCATGGACAGTGAACATGCATTTCCTTAGGTTGGGAGAGATACTAAACTCTCTACACCTTTCAAAGATTTGTCTGAGATGTTTCATGTGTTGGCTCAGCTCCTTAGAGAAAACTATCACATCATCAAGATACACCAGCACAATGTTCTTTATCAAGCCCTAAAAGGCCATGTCCATGGCTTGTTAGAAGGTAGCACCAGCATTGGATAGCCCAAATGGCATTTTTCTGTAAGCAAACATCCCCCATTTAGTAGTGAAGGCTATCTTGTACTAGTCATAGTCTTGCACCAAAATCTGATTATACCTCAAATACCCATCTAAGTGGGAGAAACACTCGCTACCTATCACCATTTGAAAGATCTGCTCCATGCTTGGGAGAGGATAATGGTCTTTCAAAGAGACTATATTAAGGTCTTTGAAATCAATGCATAGTTTGATCTCCCCATTCTTTTTCTAGATAGGAACAAGATTAGCCAGCCAAGAAGAGTGTTTGATTGGAAATATTATCCTAGACTCAATCAACTTGGTGAGTTCCTTTCACATGAGAGGCTCAATCATTGGGTTGAAAAGCCTTTGCTTCTACTTGATCAACTTGGCACCTTACTCCAACTCAATGGTATGTTGGGCCAAACCTGGGTTGAAACCCTTCAAATCACTATATTCCCAAGCAAAGACATCAGTAAACTCTTGGCACAACAAGATGAAGGCCTACCTTTCACAGTCTATACACACTTTCTCAAGTGAAAGCAACTTATCTTTGAATATTTCAACCTTCTCATAGTTCTCCTCCTTCATTGTGATGCTTGCCTTGTCACTTTTCAACTAGTCATCTTCATTGAATATACTCTTTAGAGTGACCAAACCTTTGGGGAGTTTATTTTTCTTTAGATGAACAATTTGGCTGCCATATTATTGTTGTAGCTTTGCCTAGTTTTTAGTAGTGATCTCAACTTCTTCTTGCAAGAAGAGTGTTATTTGTTGGTTGCTATCATATACCTACCAGTTAGTGATGTTGTCAGGCACAAAGGGCCAGATTACTACCTTCAAGTGGCATGAATTGTGGTCTCAGCCTATTTCCCTAGGGATATTAAATTGGGCACCAACCACTACCAACCTATCTACTTGCTTGTTTTGCTCTCTAGGAATGGAGGTAACATTGAAAGAAAAGAAATTTTCCACTAAGTCCCATACCCTATGTTTGAAGGACTTTAGTAAAGAATTCTTTGTTAAATTTTGGCCTCTTACCTGATTGACAATTAGCTCATTGTCACCAAAAACTTGCAACTCTTTGATTCCTCTTTTCCTCACCCACTCCAAACCATGGATGAGGGATTCATACTCCAAAATGTTGTTCATGCAATAAAATTGAAACTAGAAAGCTGAAAAGTATCTCTCCTTTGAAGGAGAAACTAACACCACTCCACCACTAACTCCCAACTTACTTCTTGAGCCGTCAAAGAAAAACTACCATAGACCTGAGCTTTCTTGGCTTACCTTCATTAGATTTAGTACAAAAGTACCCTCTTCATGTATGTAATAAATTCCAAGGCCTGCCTCCTCTATAAACTTGTAAGGATCATGCTCGAAGTTGTCACTTCCCCATTCGTCTAAGAGCAAGTTAGCAACTCCTTCAAGGGCAAAGGATGGAGATTGATCCACTTGTAACTCTTCTTGGTCAATAATGGCATAGCTGAGATTTGGTTCCTTGAGTGAGTATGGTTTTAGATGATATATGTGGAGTGGCTTGGATTCAATCTTAACTTTAGTCCCATAATTTGTTCTAAAAACTAGATAAGACCAGTTTGCTGCTAGGTAGCTGCCTATCTTGGATGTGAAATCCCTAGATAAGCAGATAGCAAAGTAAAGAGGGACATCCACCACTACCACATCATGAGAAATTGAGAAGGTCAGGTAAGCATGAAATGTCAAGCTCAAACCTTTCACCACCCCAAATATCTCTGCTGGTGTTCCATTTAGCTATAAGACTCTTTTAGTCATTTCTTTGTATCTCAACCCCAGCTTGTCGGCTATGCATTTGGGCATTACTGAGGTGCTTGCTCCACTATCAATGATGCAATTATGTACCAATAAATCTCCTATGACTAAGGACAAATAAAAAGGGGGAACCTTTTCTTCTTTCTTGACTTTGCCTGAGGTGGAAGGCTATCCATTCATCATCAAAACATTATCAGCTTTTGTTGGGATAGCTTGTTCATTTAGATCATGCAATTCCTTTTATAACATGTCTTTTTGCCCCAATATTGACAATGAATCCCATAAGGAGATGTTCATGTGTAAATTCTTCATCTGGTCTACCACATAGACTCAAGGGTTGCCTTCCTTCAAATTTTCTTTGGGATTATTTATAGCTTGAGGCGTAGGTGAAGGAGCTGAAGGTACAACTAGTGGTCTAAAGTTTGGGACCCTTTAGTTTACATGTGATGAAGAAGGTATTGCTGACATTTGGGTAGTAGCCTGAGCTTCTTCCATTGCTCTCCTTTTGGCCCTTATGTTGGCTGTGACATAGTCACCCTAATTATCCATAGTACCCATGTAATTGACTACATATAACTCACCTTCTAGGAGATTCATGAGAGTAGAATCAGGCTAAGTCTGACTACTGCTCATGCTAGATTGAATTGAAGCCTCAAAACCTAGGAATTGGGTAGCTACCTAATTATCTTGTACATTTGTGTAGTGACTCAGCATTTCATTTATATAAATAGCCTACTCTTGACCATATCCCATGGTTGAGCAACTTGGTTGTTCTTGCACTAGATTGTTTTGAGTGGGCACCATAGCCTTGGATGATGAAGGGGCACCTAGATTGTCACCTTGAAAAGGTCTGGACTATGTAAATTAACCCTACCCTTGATTGTAATTTTGGAAATGGGGTTTATTTGCTTGACCATATTGCTAATATCCTTGATTTGGTCAATTGTTTTTAGCTTGCTACCTTTTAATAGCCACTAGTTCATTTGTTATGCTTTATAACAGGCTTTTGACTTCATGGAGGTCATTGGATGAAGTAGCAACTAGCTTTTCTATGTTGGGTAAAAGAGCTAAGGTGGGAGCAGTAGTCTAAATTTGAGGTAGCATTTTAGGAAAGAGTGGCATATGAGGTCTGGGAGCTATTTTTCCAGCATGCACTAGACAATTCTCAGCCATTATAGCTATGTCATAGGTGGTAGGTAGCACATGTCCTCCCATGGATTGTATCATAATAGTGATATCACTATTTAATGCTCTTAAGTAATAAAGAAAAGCATAGCTAGGAGTTGGCCTTACCAAAATGGGGATTTTATCCCATGTCTTCTAAAATTGAGTGTTGAAATCCTACATGTAATCATGTGGAACTCTTTTCATTGTAGTTAGTTGCTTGATAAGTGAGAGGTGGTCACTCTTCTCCCCAAATCAGTTCATCAAGAGGGTGCCCAATTTCTAGAAATCAACTAAATTCATGGGTAAAGTCTTATACCAGTCTAGAACTTTTCCCTTGAAAGATAATGCCAGTAATTTGATTACAATATTCTCCTCAGTGACATTGTGAATATTGCAGAGGTTAGCAATATTTTTGATGTATTCAATAGTTGTAATGGGCCCCTCTCCATTAAAAGGAGGCACACTTTTAAGGACTAATCCTGTAATTAGATCATAACATGGGAGATTCAAAGGACTCTGACCATGAAAAGTCACAAAGGGTAATGCCATAGCTATGATAGGATGCAACTGAGGCCTTCTTGTGTAGGTGTATTTTATAGCAAGTTTGGGAAAGTGGTTTGTTGAGTAAGGATGAGTCCTCTCAAACCTCAGTCGCTTTGCAAAGTTCAAAGGAAATTTAATGAATTTTAAAGGGATACCCTTAGCAGCAAATAGTGTGGTGATTTTAGGCATAGGAGGTTAGACTGGTCTTTGATTAAAAACTGAAGCTCTTACCAGTGGAGTCACTAGATGCTAAAAATGGTTGATTTCACTGTAACAGGACCAACATCAATCCTAAAACTTTACTCAGTGTAAAAATTGAGTCCCACTGGGCATGCCAAAAATTGTTGATGTAGTGGATTTCACCCTTGATAGGAAGCTGAGCTCCTGCCTTCCACACACAATAATGGAAAATCCCCTCTTACCTGTGGGTATGGAAAAACTGGGGGGAGAGTCTCTAGATAAGGGATAGCTCCCTTTGATGTATCTCTAAGGTCCTAGATTTCCTATTGCTAACAATGGGGGGGGGGTAAAAAGGGAGAATGATGCTAAAAAATAGAACCTAAACCTAAAATAAAAAGTGATACACCAAAAAAGTTGATCTACTTAGCTCAAACATATGCTTTTCACCAAGAAGAAGCTGGCATACACTTCATTTGATATGGGAAACTCTTATGAATTAGTGAGTTAGGGGTCTACTAGAGGTATAGGGAGGAAGAACTACTAGAGGTGTTCTAAGACACTCTATGATAGCCTATTCACATGCACCTATATTCCTGCTATAGACACTTTTGGTAGACCTGCAAAAGAAGAAACTTCACAATGCACTAGACATGCTAGAATCATTCCATGAAAGCATAAAATGAAATGACTTAACACAAAATGAAAAACATAGACATATGCGTGAGTGCAAGCTCAAATGGAGGTAAAAATTGCTAAGTCTTGATTCAAGGTAAAATCTGGTAGAGTTTTACCTTACAAACCTAGAGATTTTGGGTAGAGCTTTGCCTTATAGGCTGAGAGATGTCTTTCTCAAATGAGAAATTACAATATATATAGATAAGAGAGAAACAAAAGGCATCCCTTTTGGAAAAGACTTTTGGTACCCTTTTATAAGTGGCCCATGTGTATTTTGAGCTGAGAAATTACATTATATATAGATAAGACAGAAACAAAAGGCATCCCTTTTGGAAAAGACTTTTGGTGCCCTTTTATAAGTGGCCCATGTGTATTTTGAGCCTTGGGAAGAGGAAGCCGCTTGATAGATAATGTTGTGTCAGCTCCTACTTTGACTTTAGGCATTTTAAAAACATAGGCCACGTCATTTGTCTATAAACAAGACCACTCCTTGAAGGCATTCACATGGTTTGTCTGCTCATAAATGCAAATCGGAGAAAAATGGGTTGCATCATTCACTGTTTGTGCCCCTTGATGACCACTTGGCAATCACTATTCCAACCATTAGAGTAACTCCTTGAGTCAACACCTTCCTTTGCCACTTGGACTATTTTGTCCATTTCTACACTTAGCTCTTTTGTCTCTTTCTAGCTTTGTCCTTTATGTCTCCTTCAGCCCTTAAGGGCTATCTTCTGCTACTTCTTTGGCTTTTTGGGCTCTTCCATTAGTAGGTCATTAGGTTCATTCTTAACTTTCATCTTTCCCTAACATCATCTTTCCCTAGTTTTGTCTTTTGCTAGATTTTATATCTTTGTCTCTTAGCTCTTTGGGCTCCCTTTTGGTTGGCACTCAAGTATTTAAATATCAAACAGCTATTTCCTTGCTACAAAATTGATGTTCACAAGCCCATCACTATTTGAAAGCCAATGGCTAGTTTATTTCCCTAAATTTGACAGCTTCAGGGATGTCACTGTCCTTGGCAATTCCTTTAGCTCTTTTCTCTTGATCATTCCCAAAGGGGAAGTGTCCCTTCGACTTTGGAGAAGTGTCCCTTCATTTTGGTTGAGAGTCCCCCTCAAGGGTACCTACCCCTCGGGGTCCTTTAGGATCCTTTTGATAGTCACATCCTTCAGACAAAATGTCTAAAGAAGTTCCTTCAGACATTTTGTCTAAAGGATTTCTTCCTTTGCTTTTCACTTATTTCCTTGGGTCTTTTCTCTTTAGTCACGCTTTTGTCTCAGCCATTTTTCCCATGGACAAAATGTCTGCAAGAATTGTCTCGCTCGCTTCCTTTCCTTTGGAGTTTTTTCTCAGGTTTTTTCCCACAGCTTTTCCCAAATTTCTTCAAACTTTTTGTCTGAAGGAATTCCTTCATACAAAAGTCTAAAAGAAATCATTCTTGCCTTTGCCTTGTCATTTCATTCAGTGGGATTTTATTTCGAAGGATTTCTTCAGACAAAATGTCTAAATAAATTCTTGTCCTTTGCCTTAAACAAAACTCTGCAAAAACCTTATTTTTTTAGCCTTGTTCACTTTTTGGTCTTTTTTCAAGTGTTCCCTACCCTCCACAAGGGAATTTGTCCTTCGAGAGACTCTCTTAAACCTTCCCATTGAACCATTCCTTTGAAACAAACATTGAACCAACTCATTGAATCAAGGCATTGAACTGAATGCTCAAAGCAACTGCTTGAACCAAACAAATTAAACCAAGGCATTAAACTAAATGAACTAAAGCAACTCATTAAGCCAGTTAAACTAAGCCAACTCATTGAACTAATTTAATTAAACCAACTCATTGAACCAATTAAACTAAACCAACTCATTGAACCAATTTAATTAAATTAATCAAACTAAACCAACTCATTAAACCAATTAAACTGAACAAACTCATTAAACTAATTGAATTGAACCAACTCATTAAACCAATAATGGTTCAAAGTTCAAGTTAAAATCTCTTTAAAAGCTCAAGCCATTGGACACCAATGTCAAACCAGTGAACTGGTTCCTCTTTTTGCTGAAAGACTTGTGCACAAAATCAAAATTGAATGGGCTTAGAACAACAAGGAAGAAGGAGACTAATTTTGGCCTGCTGGACCAAAAATGGTCAATAGGTACTACCCTATATTGACATCCTTTCACCCTCATTTTTGGACTATAAGATTGATAATTATTAGATTATTGATGAGTGAAAGTCAAGGAGGATTTTTTATGTCTCCCCAATAGCCTTTAAAGGCTACTATAAACTCCCTAAAGCCCATATTGACCTCCTTTCTATGAAAGAGTGGAATACCTAACATAATTTGGATGTCATCTTCAGACCATGGTTAATCCAAGGGGCTCATGTAGTTAGAAATCATGATGGTAGGATCCCTATTATCCAATTTAAGGAGGGTATACGAATCATTATGTCTTTAATAAATAGAGCCTCCAGAGTATCCACCACCACCTATGTCAAACCTATGTGGGTTTCATAAGTATACTTCATGGTTGAAGAAAAACTAACTCCACCTATTAGGCAAATAATTAGTATCCACTTAGGAAGTATTTTTATGGCATTAAGAATAAGACACTTTAGCGTTTCACTATGATGTCCTATCTACTGGACTCATTAATGGCATCCACCCATATTCTTGGTATTAATAATTGGTCCTCTAAAAACATAATTAGCATCTCACATCATTACTCCAATATTTATGTCTTCAAGTATAGGGATCATATGTAATTCATCTATGACTATATATATCCCATACTATTTTAGAGCATCACAAGATGTCCCATGCCCAGGGTGCACCCTCTTGTTAAAAGATATGTTGATCTCATGGGAGACATTTGGTTTTATCCAAACTACACTATCCTTCAAATTAAGGGTACCATGACCCAACCATTTATGTTTCCTATTTATGTTCCCCTTAAATTACCTAAACAATAAATTACATACCAAAGCTCCTATGGAGTTGATAACACCTATAGAGAGAAGAGGAAGGGTATGCTACATCCCTTCCCATTTTTGATTGGGATAACCTTAATCAAAGATTGGGATTAATTGGACATCATGTCTAGACATAGAGATGCTTTTTGCTTTCAAAAAGATGACTTAAAAGAATGGGATCCAAACAACAAAGTGGTCCCTTATTTTCAATCAAGGTAACTGACCAAGGTGACTTATGAACAGATGGTTGGTCATTATGACCATTTCTATACTAAATAAACAAACTTTGAGGAGGTCCTCTCTAGGTGAAGATAACATGGTTTCATGATTGAGCATAGATTACAAAGGGATGAGAAACCAGTTGGAGAGAGATGGAAAATGAACCCATTACAGTATCATTTATTTCCATCCACTTCAAGTGCACATATAGAGTAACCACCATATCCAACACTCCAAATTCAAGAATTAGGTGAAAAAGGACTAGAAGATAGGCTAGGTGAAGGCCCTTCCTCATCAACCTAGCCTCCAAGACCATCTTCCCAAATAGAGCACATTGATATGGTTGACTTAGAACCATATGAGATGGTGGATGAGTTCTTAAATAAACTTATAGAATCCTATGGTTCTAATCAAGAGGTTCAGGAAGCCATAGCTGGGGTGGCTCAAATTGAAGGATCCCAAATAGCTAGGGAATAAAAGGGGAAAGAAGTGGTATTGGACTTAGTCCTTACCACTCAAAATCTAGTTTGTTAGCAAATAACATCTAGATGTTATTTGCCTTATTGAAGTGGTATTGGACTTAGTCCTTATCAATGAACAACACATTAATACAAATAACATCCTTGGATAGTGACCTAAGGGTCCCACCAATATATAATAAAATAATATTCTTTTGTAAAATATATGCTAGTTTGCTAGCATACATTTGTCCTTTATCAAAATTAGCATGAAAACCTTTGGCATTGTATCTTTGTATTAAGGACAACTATCCTTAGTTTAAATGTGGATATTTTGAAAGAGTTAACTGGTAAACCACCTATGCTTCCTATAAATAAGAAAGGGTTACCATTTTGTAGAAGAGAGTTTTTGAGCAATTAAATATCAAGAGCCTTTAATACAACAACAAAAATTCTGAAAGGATTATCTAAATAGTGTGTTAAATCTAATGTTATCTCTCAATTGCATGTGAATATCTTAGATGTGAATTGTTAATTTGTTTTTTGAACTATATTTTCTATCACATGGCTATAAATTTGTACTACATTAAATTAGTTGAAAGGTCTTGGGTTTACTTCATCATATTTTGCTCTTGATTTGAATGTGCTTATGCTATTCATGTTACAATAGTAAAACCTTTAAAGTAAATCTGGTTCTCACTTGTGATATTCATAATTACTTTGGATCTTACTTGATTTATAATGGAATTTGTGTTTAAACTATATTGCATCATAAATTGGTTCACACATGTTCAAATTAATAAGGAACTTTATCATAATGTATTAGATGGAAGCCTACAATTATGTTTTCTTTTCTTCCTTACCCTCTCTTTTATTTAATTTTATCAAGATTCACTTTAGTTTAAAAATCATTATCAAATAACCATTCAGATTATCTTATAGATCGGGAAGTATCATAGAGATCCAAATACAAGACCCTGGTGGCTCCCAACCACCAAATCAAACAAATATTATGGATAGCTTTCACACTGCCATTATTTTACCACAAACATCCCAAAATTATCATAGATTACAACTCATGCCTTAGAATTTCATATCCCTAAAATGAGAAGTGTTCATTAACACTAAGATCACCTATGAGGTAATTAGAGGCATCAATAGGAAGAGCTCCACTGGTGCTAGAAGGAGGGCCTATTTGATCAATTGTGATAATCCTTGCATTAAATTTGAAGGATTATTGACCTTTATAAGTGATTTCTCACTCTAAAAGAAAATATCCTTGGTTTTTTAAAGTGGTTTATTTCCTATATTTTTGTTTTGTAAGGCAAAAGCATAGATTATTCATAAAGAATGGTTACATTTTAGTCAAAACAACTTCTAGTTTTAAAACTTCATAGTATTTAATTTTAGGATGGCTTATTCTAGTTAAAAGGAGATGATTTTTTATGAATCTAGAGATTATTTAGGACATAGGTTATGAAGAATAGTCATCTTTGCATAGTTCAGTACATCTTTGAACTTACCTAGTCAAAGACTAGTGTCTTTTATATAGTTTTGAGCAAATATTTAAATAATAAGTTTAGTGTGTAGGTTGATTATTGTTCTTTATGTGATCTGACTTGAATCATCAGATTTCAAAAGGATCCTTAATGTTTAAAATTAAAATTTCCAAAGATCAAGACCAATTCACATTCAAAAATTAGAGAATCCTTTCTCAAACTAGAAATACATAGAAGAGTTAGGAAAGATAAGGGAACACATAGGCAATCCAAGTCTTTACCATCTTCACCATTGCAAGGATTTTTTACATTCAATCTTCATCCAAATATGGCATGGATTGGGATTTTCCCCATTAATGTACCAAGTATGATTCGTGACTTATCATGTAATATTGAAAATTATTTACCAATATTTAGTCTAACTAGTGTTGCAACTACAAAATAATATGTTAAAGATTTTGAAGCTAATTTAATATTTTTAAACATTATTTATGAAGATGTAGCATGTAGTTTGTTCCCATTTACATTCAAATATGCAGCATATGAATGGTTCCTTAATTTACCTTATAATTGTATTACCTTATGGAATAACTTTGACACTTTTTATTTATCAATTTAGAAAAATCATAAGCCCCTATGTCATATATCACCAATTTATAACCATTAAGAGGGATGCAAGTGAACCAATTAGATCCTTTAATGCTAGGTTCCAAAATATGTTTATTCAGACTATGGATCCCTAAAAACCTAATTAGGCTTTAGCTTTAGAGGTTTAAAAATATCCTCTTGATCTTATGAC
Organism: Torreya grandis; assembly: GCA_037957365.1. Taxonomy (NCBI): domain Eukaryota; kingdom Viridiplantae; phylum Streptophyta; class Pinopsida; order Cupressales; family Taxaceae; genus Torreya; species Torreya grandis. The sequence continues at coordinate 2,949,920 of JARHVA010000192.1, read as the reverse complement.
TTTTGTGTTTCTTAAAAGGGCTATCCCAGTTATCAACACATTGGCCCAAGCTTATTTTAAAGAAGTGGTTATTAGTGATCAAATGCAACCTTAAGGACATATGGCATATTCTATCCCAAATGTTAATCCTTAGATTCCTTCATTAAACCTATTCCCAAATAATAACCAAAATACTCTAACATTAAACCAACTCCCTGCTTTGAATGTATTACCCACTAACCATACTACCCCTAATCAAAATCTAGGTTCCTTGAGTCATCAAGCTACTAATAGATCTCATATCAATGATCAAAAGGATTTAGTTATTATCAATGGTATTAATAATAGTCAAAGTCAAAACTTTGAGACTTTAAAAAATTATAATGAATATATATTAAAGATGGTCTAGAATCTTAGCATAGATTTCTTGCAATTACAAAAACAACTTGGTAATGTCAATGACAACTCTGGAAGAAACTTTACTTTCTAGAAGCTCAACTAGCATAGGAATAGATTTTAGAATGATAGTTTCTACAATAATAAATCTAATGAGCTTTCCTCTAGAAAAACTACTATGGATATCAATCTCACTGATATTACTTTACCAGACTATTGTAGAGTGCATGCTAACTCTAAACATGGTGAGATTGACTGTATTGAATTTTTCAAGGCATTTGATGCTTTCCAAGAGGAAATGGATACATTTGAGGTAGTCCTAAATAAATATATTACTGTAGGTCCTTCTAGATCTAAACCATCTAACCAAGTACACATGGAAGAAACATTTCAATTCCTTTTCCAAGAGGATAATGAGCCTAAGAACATTCCTAAAGAGATTCAAACATTCCAACATTTTTTGAAGAAGTACCCTTTGAGAAATAGGGAACAAAAGTAGCCATTGACTACTTATACTCCTAATAATTATGGGACTCCTCTAAACACCACATGAAGGAGTGATCTTGAACCACCTAAGGGCAATTCTTTTAAACCTACTATAGAAGATTCAAACAAGATTGGTTACAACATTATGGAGGATATGAAATAGATCAAATCCAATATTACCCTACATGATCTGACTCAAATTACAAAACAAAGAGATTTAATCTTGGAATAATTATCCAAAAAACTTGAGAAAACCCCTAAAAGTGATAGTGCTAATGTAACTATGCAAGTAGCTAAATCAGAGTTTCCACCTTTTTTACTTATAGTTAGGATATTTGGGAAGAATGTCCATAATTGTCTTTTAGATTTTAGATATTCAACCAAAATTATGCTTGTAGGGATATGTGAATAACTTAGATTGAACCCAATTAAATCTAATAAGATGGTTACATAATTGGACAAATCAAGAGTCAAGGTCGTTGGGGAGTTATTGAATGTCCATATGAAATTGGCTAGTGACCCAAGGATTCAAAAATTTATTGACATCCAAGTGGTAGATATTCCAAATGCTTATGGATTTCTCTTGAGTAGAGAATGGACTAAATCCTTAAATGGTTACATGTCCACTGGCTACTCCCACTTATGGTCACCTTGGAAGGGATTTCCAAATTAGATAAGGGTAGAGAGGGAGCTTAGGATGAGACACATGATAATAGAATATAATGCTATTAATGAAAAGGTGAATTTCTTGGATTTTGATTTAAGATTTTTTACCCTAGAGGTTATAAAGGATCCTTGTTAAAAAAATCCACCTTCAATGCCTGGTTTACGGAAGTTGTATGTGGATAGTGTTAGGTGTAAATTATGATCAAGAGCTAGTATTATATTGAAAGACCCTAGAAAAAAAGCATTATAATGCTTCCTATAGGTTAAAATTATCATTCACTAAAAATTTAGCTAAGTATGAAGCTCTTATCTTGGGACTGCAACTCACTATTAAACATAAAGTTAAGAAACTCATTGTCTATGGAGATTCTAAGTTGGTGGTCAACCAAGTAAGAAGTAAATACTAATGCAAGCTATCTTACCTCAAAAGATACAAGTTTAGAGTTTAGGATTTGATGGAATATTTTTATTCTCTTAATGTCTTATTTATTCATAGGGAAGAGAACAAAGTTACTAATGAGCTTGCCTCTATTTCATCTAATATCATGCCCAATTATGGTTCCCCTAATGTCAATATTTTGTTAGTACCATGCCCCTTAGTCCCTAACAACATAGATCAATTTCAAGTTTTCAATAATGATCAAAAAATTATGGATTTCTTAACTAATTATGGAGCCTTTGAAACTCACATCATGAATGAAACTGATGAAATTTATCCTAAAAGGGAGCTTAATGGTAAAATCATCCAATTGAGTGATAATAATATACATAAAGGGATGATTTCATTAGAAAGACTATCTGATGATGATAAAATTATGGAGACACATGTGGTACCTAAAGTAAATGGTAAGGACTATCAAGTGGTAGATCTTGGTTCACATGATCAACCCCAACAAGTGAACATAGGAAATGTTTGCACTGAAATGGAAAACAAAAAATCTAGAGAGATGCTTAAAAAATATAAGGATGTCATTGCTTGGTCTTATGAAGATCTACTCATACTTTCCCCCTCAAAGAAAATTGTAAACATTTTAGATAGAAGAAAAGGCCTATCAATCTTGCACTAGAACCCATAATCTTTAGAGAAGTCAAGAAATTTTTGGATGCAAGGATTGTGTTTCCTATTAGGCATTCCACTTGGGTTACAAACTTGGTCCCAGTAAAACAAAGAATGGAGAAATAAGATTATGCATAGACTTTAGGAATTTGAATAAAACATCTGAAAAGGATAATTTCCCCTTGCCCTCTCTTGACCAAGTCATCCATGTTATTTCAAGATCTGCCATGATGTCCTCTTTATATGGATTTTTTATATATAATCAAGTGCTTGTTGCTCTACAAGATAGGATAAAAACAACTTTCACTACTAAATAGGGAATATATGGTTATAAAATAATGTCATTTGGATTATTTAATGTAGAATCTACCTTTTAGTGGGCCATGGACCATGCTTTCCAAGGTATATTGGGAAAGTGCATCATCATTTACATGGATGACCTCATATTTTTTTTCAAGAATAGGGAGGAATACTTTATGCACCTGCAGCAAGTGTTTGAAAGATGTAGGAGGTATAAAATTTCCCTCAACCTAAAGAGAAGTATCTTTTTTGTCACTAAAGTAAAATTATTGGGGCATGCCATTAATAAAGATGGGATTTCCATAGATCTTGAGAGAGTGGAAGCCATCTCCAAAATTGAGCTACCCAACAGCCAAAAAGCACTGAAATCATTCTTTGGTAAAATCAACTTTGTGAGGAAGTTCATCTTAGGCTTTGCTAAAATTGTCAAACCTCTAATTTATATGCTAAATAAAAATGCTAAAATTTCTTGGAATGAAGAAATAAAAAAGCCTTTGTTGACATAAAAAAGTAATTTGTCAAGCCGTAGTCTTAATAAGTCCTGACTTTTCAAAAGACTTTCACTTGTATTCGTTTGCTTTTGACCACACTATGGCTACTATCTTAACTCAAAAGGTTGATAGGAGTGACCATCCTATATCTTTCATGAGCACCAAATTCAAAAATGTAGAGGTCAACTATTCCATGATAGACAAGCAATCCTATGCATTGGTAAAGGTAGTGAAAAAGTTTTGACACTACATCCTTAGAAATAAGGTACACACTATCTTACCTGACCTAGCCACAAAGTTTATGTTGAGCCATAATGAGCTTTGGGAATGAAGGCATAAGTGGATGTCAGTCCTACAAGATTATGATATTGAAATGAATATTTCTGAACTAGTGAAATGTTAGGGCTTGGTCTAGATGATAGCCAATACCAATCCTAAACTCCATATCATTCAAGTTGAGTAGTAAAACTTCTAGCCTAATCAATGGTATGACTCCCTCATCTACCTACTTATCAATGGTAATTTCCCTTTAGGACTCACTAGAGAGCATAAAAGAGCATTAATACTCAAATCAATTCATTTCCTCATCAAAAATAGAGTCTTGTATAAAAATAACTTTGAAGGAATCTACTTAAGATGAGTGTCCAAAGAAGAAGTTTCTCAAATCATGTATAATATTCATGAAAAACTAGGTATTAGACATCCTTCAGGGAGAACCACAACCCAAAAAAATATTAGGGATGGGTACTATTTTACCACCATATTTAAGGATGCTCACAAACACATGAGAGAATTCCATTCTTACCAAGTATTTAATATAAAAGAATCAAAGGCAACTATGCCTTTGCAACTAGTGATGGTAGATAAACCTTTTACATAGTGGGGATTAGACTTTGTGGGGTGATCAATCCCAATTATTCTAATGGTCACAAATATGTCTTGAACTCTACTAATTATTACATAAGGTGGACTAAAGCTATAGCCACCAAATAATTTAGGACAGAGGAGGTGATCAATTTCTTTGAAGAAAATATTTGCACTTGATTTGGGACCCTAGTTTCCTTAATTTATGATAATGGGTCTACATTTATCTTGATTAAGATGACTTAATGGGCTTATGACCAAGGTATTATACTCAATTTTTCCTCCAATCAATATCCCCAAGGTAATGGAGTCTCTGAATCCATAAACAAGAATCTAATGAAGGCCAATAAGAAGTCAAAAGTAGATAAACTTAGAACATGGCACAAACTCTTTAAGTATGCTTTGTGGGTTGACAGGATAAGGATTAAATATTCACTCAAGGCTTTACCATTTCTATTGGTATATGGTTAAGAACCCATATTTCCTATCACTTTAAAACTCCCTACATTCACATTCATGCAGGAATACATGGAAGAAAGACAAAAACTTGCTAATTCTAGGCTATTAGACATCATTCAAATGGAATATGCTAGAGAAAAGGCATTTACAGATTTTAGTAGACACCAAACAACTATGAAAAGGTGGTTTGATAAGAGATCCAAAGTGAAACTATTCAAACAAGGAGACCTGGTCCTCTTTTGGAACAAGGCCTCAGAGCCCAAAGGCAAACATGGCAAGTTCACCCCCTTGTGGATTGGCCCATATCAAATTTTCAAACTTTTAGGTAATAACACCTTCAGATTAAATAATCTCTAGGGACCTAAGTTCACATTTCCCACCAATGGGAATTACCTAAAGCATTACTTTGTTACTACTCTACCAGGGATCTTCAAGGAATGCCATCTATAAAATTACTCAGAGCTAGAGTAGGTAGGCTAATTACTTTCCTTTCTTGTTTTGTTTTCCTACTTGGTCTATATATATTTGTTTTCTTATGTTTATATATTCCTTGTTGTTTGTTTGTTTTTCATATTTTCTACTTGGTTGTGTTCCTTTTCTTTAATAAAGTCTCTTGAATTATCCTAGCCTGGAATCACTTAAAATTTAGGTACCTCAAGTGGGGGGCATGAGTTTTGCATAATGGGACCTAAGGCTATAATATAGCTTTCTGTTAAAATATAGATACTTTCAAAATACTCTCATGAAAATTAGTTACCCCCTAAGAATCCAAAACATTACCTAAGACTAAAGCTTTGTTGAAAGAAGAATCATGTATATGGAAGGGGAATTCAAATGTTAAGTCATACGCATGCTTGCATTTAAAATATATCCTTTTTTGAGATTAAAGTTTCAACTAAAAGGTAATTGTCCTAAGACTGAAACATTTGACCAAATCCTTAAACCTAGTTATCATGGCTCCCAACCTTTGCAATAAAAAAAGAGAGACTTAATGCTAAATCAAAAGATGTAAAGTCAGAGGTGATTTAGGAAATCTCCACTAGGGCTATGGATGCCTAGCTAGCAGTGGAGCAAGGTGATGAGTATATCTAAAGGTATCTCTATCAAGGATATGGATGCCTGACTAGTAGTAGAGTAATACCTAAGATTCCCCTAAATTAAAAGTTTTTTCTAAGAGAATATATAAAAATGCTCAAGGTTAAATGTCATGGTCAAAAGGATATGAACTTCAATTTTGTTCCTTGAAAGTCTCATGAAAAATCGTAAGTGTAATCAAAACACACACATTTCATACTTAGGCTATGGCATGGGGATTTGAATTCTACATATTTGAAGCTTGTTTCAACCTTGAATTGACCTAAGTAATGATATAAGGATAGAAGGAGGAAAAGGACTTATATGTTGGTTTAAACCAAAGTTTCTAGATTCCAACATATTTTTATGTTTCCCTTATGAGTCACCATTGTCGTTGGTACCAACATTCCCCCCCATTATTTTTTTCTTATTTCTTCTACTTTGCATGAATGGGGCCTTTTGTTAATATTCTAAAGTATTTGTATCTTGGCATGGTTTACATGGTATTGTTATTTCTTTAATTTGGATATCATCCACCTAGAAATATAATGGGTCCTTGCTAGTTAGTTATGCTTTATTAACTAACCCTACTGATTATAAATATCTAATGACAAAGTGTAAGTTTCATGGAGGAAGGAAGGGTTCTAGAGAAAGAAAAAATGGGGTTTGAATTTAAACCTTCATGAGAAATTTATCAAGAATTTGTCCTTTTAAAAGACCCTAAGTCTAAAATCATGCCTAAAGTTCCTTTATGGTTTTCTACTTTTAAATTCCCCTAAATTCATTAAAAATTATGTCCTTGAGCCTTCATGTTTGTTCAACATGAGTAATGCTTCGAGGATCCTAAAAGGCTTTAGCCTAAATCCATGTGTCAAGCTCTAATGTTATGTCTTAGATTAGATGTAGATCAATGGTTCACATTCACTTGGAAGCCTAATTCAATGGTGTAAGATCTTCTTAAGACAAACTATAGGCTAAACACTACTCATTACAAAATTTTCTATGGTATTTATTTTGATGACCTCTCTTCCATCATTTGACATTTGTGAGGATGTCTTTGATGTCAGTTAGGCCTTCAAAATAAGCCCCATCCAAAATTTTCATATTTGGTCTAAAAGGGGACCTTATAAACATTAAAGCTTAGGTTTATCACATTGAAACTTAGGTCATAGTGTTTTTTAAATACTATTAACCTAGACATTAATCCTACAACCTAAGCCTATTTATATTATGAATTGAGTTAATATTCATGCATCTTACAAGATCGAATAGCCTACATTCATCTTTAGACCCTAATCCAATGGCATGATGTCAAAAGGCTTGCCAAAGGCTATACCAATCAAAAATGAACTCATAGATCATGATCAATGGTTCACTTTTCATCACTAACCTTGATTCAATGGCCTAAATTAATCCCAAAAGTCTTAAGGGCACTAAAAAAATGACACATGGCATGCTACCATTTGGATAAAGAAACCTTGTGATCTTAAAGTTGATAGTTTCACTCCCATCATTTGACAGTCATGAGGATGTCTTTGAAATTATTGAGAACTTCAAATTTAAACATGGTTAACCTATCAACCAATCAACTTTGACCTCACGAATCATGATCAACATCTCTCACTCAATCACTAATCCTAATCTAATAATACAAACTAGAGGTAGACTTTTCAACTCAAGACTTTGATCTTGATGATTTGACACCTAGATAAACTACATTCAGTCATTTCTTAATAAATCCAAATCATGCCACTTAGCATAACATAGTCATTAATGACTCAAGCACTCAATCAAATCAAACCTCTAAGATCTTAATCAAAGGCTCATGTTCATCCTTGGATCTTGATCTAATGGAGGGAAATGAAAGGGCCTTATTTAAAAATAAACAGTTGGTCGAAAAGGAAAACTCACATGAAATTCCATGAAAACACAATCAAGGAGGTCCACGTAAGTGCCATGTAAGCACTAAAAGGCAATCTCAATATATGGTGCATCTAAAAAGACATGATTTTCATAAGTGGCACCATTTATAATATCCAAGATAGGAATACATTTATGAAAGTTGTCATCTTCATCATTAAAGCCTCAAAATCCCTACTAGAATAGCTTAATGCCCTAAAACTTGGCTAATTAAGGACCTAACTACATCAAGCAAGCTCAAATTATCATCTTGAGCATCAAGGCTAGTCATCTTCCAAAACAATTAAGATCATGGTAGCATCAAGGCAATAGTGGAAGGAAGAGATAGACTTATATCTATCCATAAACCATGAAGGAAGATGCTTTAGGGACACCAAATTAGACATAGGGGCATTAGCCAATGCAATGAATAATTGGTCTAAGATTTTCTTTGCCATTGAAGAGTTACAGCCTTTGACATCTAGCAAACAAAGGGTGGCGGTCACCAAAAGGAAGTTTGATGACTTGGTTGTGTTCTAAATGAAGGGTCTTCATAAAAATACCACCAAACCAAGGGTACTACCCTATATTGACATCCTTACACCCTTGTTTATGGACTATAGGATTGATAATGACTAGATTATTGATGAAAGAAATCCAAAGAGTATTACTTATGTTACCCCAGTAGCCTTTAAAGGCTACTATAAACTCCCCAAAGCCCATTTTGACCTCCCCTCTATAAAAGAGTGGACTACCCAGCATAATGTGGATTTCATCTAGAGACCATGCTTATTCTAAGGGGCTCATGTAGCTAGAAATCATGATGGTAAGATCCCCATTATCCAATTGAGGAAGGGTATAAGAATCATTATGACTTTACTAAATAAAGCCTCTAGAGCAGCCACTACCACCTATGTTGACACTAGGTGGGTTTCCTATGTATACTTTATGGTTGAATAAAAATTGACTCTACCTATAGGGGAGATAATTAGTATCCACTTAAGAAGTTAGTTATATGGAATTAAGAAGAAGACACTTGAGAATTTCATCATGATGTCCTATCTACTCGACTCATTGATGGCGTCCACCCATATCATGGTATTAAGAATTGGTCCTCTCATAATAGAATTACCATCTCACATCATTACTCCAAGCTTTATGTCTTAAAGTATAGGGATCATATGTAATTCATCTATGACTATATATATCCCATATTGTTCTAGATCATCACAATATATCCCATGCCCAGGGTGCACCCTATTGTTAAAATATATGTTGATCTCATTAAAGACATTTGGTTTTATCCAGACTACACTATCATTCAGATTGAGGGTACCATGACCTAACCATTTAGGTTACCTATTTACATTCCCCTTAAATTAGTTGAACAAGAAATTATGTACCAAATTTTCCATGGATTTGATAACACCTATAGAGATAAGAGGAAGGGCATGCTACATCCCTTCCCATTTTTGATTGGGATAACCTTGATCAAAGACTAGAAGTAATTGGACATCATGTCTAGACATAGAGATGCTTTCTACTTTCAAAAAGATGACTTAAAGGAATGGGATCCAAATAACAAATTTTTCCCTCATTTGAAATCAAGGAAACTAACTAAGGTGAATTATAAACACATGGTTAGTCCTTATGACCATTTCTATACTAAAACAACAAACTTTGAGGAGGTCCTCGCTAGGTACAGACAACATGGTTTCAAGCCTGAGCATAGATTTCAAAGGGAGGATAAACTTAATAGAGATGGATGGTAAATGAACCCATTATATTATCATTTATTTCCCTTCACTTCAAGTGCACCTTTAGAGAAACCACCACAACCAACATTCCAAATCCAAAAAGTAGGTGAAAAAGGACTAAAAGAAAGACTAGGTGAAGGTCCTTCATCATCAAACTAGCCTCCAAGACCATCTTCCCAAATAGAGCACATTTATATGGTTTCCTTAGAATCATATAAGATGGTTGATGAGTTATTGAAGGAACTTGTAGGAGCCTATAGATCTGATAAAGAGGCTGATGAAGCCACAATTGGGGTGGCTCAAATTGAAGGATCCCAAACATCTAGGGAAGAAAAGGGGAAATAAGTGGCATTAGACTTGGTCCCTACCACTCAGAAGAAGAGATAAGTTGAGATAGCCCTATTCCTAGGTCCTCAAAAAGACTAGAGGTAACATGGACCCACCCCACCAATGAAGTGAACCTATTTAATGATGAATTCCCAATACATGGACCTATTATCCTAGACTAGTTCATATATGTGAAATTTTAAAAGATCCCATTTCACCCTCATTCATGGGTAATCACCAGCACTTCAGGCATGGGCAGCCATGATAATATTAAACCCTAGATCAAGGAGCTCATGAAGGAGAAAGAATAGAGGAGAATTGTTGAGGATAAAAAATAAAGTTGTAGGAAGATGAAAGATCAAGGAACATCAAGTGGAACTAGGATTAAAACCCTAAAGGAAACTAGACTCTCTGAATCAGTAGCCACTATCATATATAACCTAGATATAATAGGGTTTGAAAGGGTGATAACTAAGAAAGCTACCATTGGTACTTAGGAATTCACTTTTCATAAAGTGGAACATTTTCTTGGCCTAACTCTTATCCATACATAGGTAATAGGGGAGTGTCCCATCCATCAAGAGGATGTTGCTAGTTTAGTTGTGGCACAATCAGTAATGACCTTAGCTATAATCCAAGGACTGAAATAAAATATCACCAACTTAGAGAAATAAAATTAGGATTTCAAAGCCCAATTCCTACTTTCAATCCCTAAATATATAATAACATTGTAAAATAAGTCCTTCTTGGACATTTTAAAAGGGTTGAAGGCCTTGAAATATAGATCAGTTATATCAGCCCATAAACATGAAAAGTCACAGACATTAATTACTCAGTGGAAAAACTCTATAGATTAGGGAGTTGAATTGATCAATATCCATAACACCAAGCAAGTCCAAGACATCAGGATCATCAAGTTAAAACATTTGCATGCCCTCTTGGGAGTCACGAAAGATAAGATATTGGACTTGAGAAACTAGTGTGATAATGTCAGTAGCCTTTTAGAGGAGGACAAAGGAATGATGGAAAGGATGGAGGAGCTCTTGAAGGACCTATTGGGAAGACCATTCATGACCAATGCCATAGGGCTAATGGAAGATGAGAAGTTCAGATAGAAGGTTAGTCAACACATCTAGAACATAAAAACAACCAAAGATAGGATACTAAGGACAATTAAAAGGTCTTTGGTATCATCATCACATCTGGAAGATAGATTGTAAAATCTTGAGGCATTTAGGAACTCAAGACCAAGAGTGATAAGGAATTTGACACATTGTCAAATAAAGAAGAGGATTGTTTGATGAAGCCTGTCATAGATTTTGAGCTCATCAATGAAAAATACATTAAGGCAAATAACATCCTTAGATAGTGACCTAAGGGTCCCACCAATGTAGAATAAAATAATATTCTTTTGTAAAATATATGCTAGTTTGTTAGCATACATTTATTCTTTCTCAAAATTAGCACGAAAATTGTTGGCATTATATCTTTGTATTAAGGATATCTATCCTTATTTTTCACATGGATATTTTAAAGGAGTTGACTAGTAAACCACCTATACTTCCTATAAATAGGCAAGGGTTACCATTTTGTAGAAGAGAGTTTTTGAGCAATTGAATATTAGGAACCTTTAATACAACTAAATAATTCTGAAAGGATTATCTGAATAGTGTGTTAAAGCTAATGTTGTCTCTCAATTTCATGTGAATATCTTAGATGTGAATTGTTCTTTGGTTTCTTAAACTATATTTTCTATCATAGGGCTATTAATTTATACTTTGTTAAATTAGTTGAAAGGTCTTGGATTTACTTCATTATATTTTGCTCTAGATTTGAATGTGTTTATGGTATTCATGTTGCAATAGTAAAACCTTTAAAGTAAATCTAGTTCTCACTTGTGATCTTCATAATTATTTTAGATCTTGCCTAATTTATGATGGAATTTGTTTTTAAACTATATTGCATCATAAATTGGTTCACACATGTTCAAATTAATAAGGAATTTTATCATAATGTCTGAGATGGAAGCCTATAATTACATCCTCTTTTTTGCCTTACCCTCTCTTTTCTTTTTTTTATCAAGATTCACTTTAGTTTAAAAATCATTATCAAATAATAATTCATATTAGCTTGTAGATCAGGAAGTATCACAAAGATATAAATACAGGACCTTGGTGGCTCCCAACCACCAAATCAAATAAATATTGTGGATAGATTTCACATTTTACTTCTATTTCACCATAGACATCCCAAAATTGTCATAAATTTCAACTCATGCCTTAGAATTTCATAGCCATAAAATTAGAAGTGTTCATCAACAATAATAACACCTGTGAGGCAATTAGAATTATCAATAGAATGCTTTGCATTTTTCCATATAGGAACCATTTAGGGATGATTGGCCCATGAATATGATTCTCATCACTAAATAAGTTAAATTCACTCAAAGGATGAGTGAAGGTTATCTTTGGTTTCATCATTCTAACTGGGACCAATGCTAACTTAGCCTTCCTATTTTCTAGGGGTGCCAATAGAACTAAGTCCAAATCAATCTCCTTCCCCTTTTCCTTTTTTTCTTATCATCTTGGGATTAAGGTTCTTCTACTTATTCTTATTCTTCATCTAATCCATAAGCATCACTAAGTACTTTGAGTACATCCTCCATTGTCTCATTAGGACCTACTACAATCATGTTAATGTACTCAATTGGGGACTCTAGTCTATTAGTTTGGGCTAAATATGATGCCCCTTCACTAGGTATTTCTTACCATCTCTCCTTCTCAAACCTTTGTGTAACTTGTACTTGAGGTTGTTATACTTCTACTTATGGCTATTCTAGAAGGGGACTAGAAGAGGGTCCACGTAATAATTGGTATTTCATGGGTCCCATTTTCCATATTTCACTAGGTAGTCTCTCATATCTAGACAACATAGCCTTAAGGTTGATATTATGCTTCTTTAGCCTAGCCAATACTTCTATGAAATTAAAGGCCATGATATACATTGTAGGTAATTAGGATTTTACCAATGGGGTCTATGACTAAGTGGGTTCCTGAGTATATCCATGGGGTAAGGATGGATTTCATGTCATTTTTTCTTAACCAATCTCTAATTGTGGTCAAATCCACCTAAGGTTTACATAGATTGTAATAAATTTCAAATGCAAGAGGGGAGATATATGCTAATTTTTTGAAACTACATTCATGCACTATCATATCCTAATAAATCTTGTAATCCTTTAAAATAAGAGCAATGAAATTGATATATTTGAATAATTTAGGTTTTGCTATCATGTAGTAGAGATGAGTCATTTGAATGGAGACTAGGTCATTGTTTCTTTGGTTGATTGTGGCATTCTTATGTTCTTCCCTTATGATGGCTTTTATCTCTTCAATATTCAAAAAAAGTTTGGACCAGTTATTAACCCTAGTGTTTAATGATGTAACATCAAATTCTATGTCCTTGAAGACCCTTCCTTCTATGTCTAAGTTTAAGTACAATTATATGTGTTCCCTTTATTGTTGTCTTCAAGCTACTATGAGTGTAAGTTTTGTAAATTACTCACTATTTGCCTACAAATTTCCTCTAGATTAGTTCACACTTGTCTGAATGGGAATAGGGATAGTCTCTAGCTTGACTATGATTGATTTGGGCTCAAATTAGGGTTTTTATGAAGGCTAGGGATTTTTATATAGCTTAATGGTGACATTTTCTTGAGTTGAGGTAAATTTTTGCCTTGGGTTTGATTTAGACCCCTGCCTTTATACCTTTACCTTATTGTGACCATTTGTCATTTTATGCTTATGTGGCATCCATCTAGTAGATTTTGTAGCATTTTCATTAATTATTTTAAAGCACTAGTCATTGCATTTTAAAAATTTGCTTTATCTCATGTATCAGATCTCTATGCATGAATCAATGTGGGTCATTGATCATGATCTTGGGACTTTCATGCTATTGGTCCTTGTCTAGCTTGGGCTCTATGACTATGCCACTTAGAATCTTTATGGGACTCTTGGGCTCTGCACCTTGTTAATCATGTGGGGAACATGTGTTAGCCATGCATCAAACCCATTGGCCTTCAGAGGTTCCATCAAATAGTTCACATTGATTAAGATCCATTTGATCAGTTCACTTTGATTAACTATGAGTTGTTGATCCTATAAAGTTGAATGATCTTTAATTAGCATCGGGATATAAAAGGGAACATAGGATAAAGAATTTAGGTTGAATTTTTTTTTGTGTTAATAAATATGATATAAACTATAGGCTAAAGTATTAATCTAAGTCCTAGAACATAATATAAAGGGCCCCCCTTCCTAGATGATAAATGGATTAATGTACATATTTAACTTAGGGTTTTATCACATTTATAAATATGATAAAATTTTAGATTAAAGGATTTTTTTTAACTAAGTTTTATGGCAATGGGACCTCTCATTGAATTGAAACATAATATAAGTTTTTATCCTAAGGTTTATCATGTTAATAAATACAATTGGAACCTTAGGATATAGACTTAGATTAAGTCTATGTCTGGGGATATTAGACCACAAGATAATTTTACCATTGAGGTTCAAAGACCATGAGCATTTTTATATTTTCAAAAGGGGGTCCCATTGATTTACAGCATAAGTAATAGTCTTTATCAATGTTTTAAAACAAATTCATTGTATAAGTAAGGTTGTTGATCTTGAATTTGATGGCCTTAAAGATGTCAAATGACATTAACAAGAATATCAAATTTAAGTTCATGAAGTTTATTAGGTTCCATAGATATTGACTTTGATACACTCTTTCTAATCATCCTTTATGAGTAAGCATAGACCATCGATCATGATCCAAGAAAATGCATGGCATTGTTCCCTACAATCATGAAGAGAATCGAGTTAGCTCAGGGTTACGTATGAAAATTAGACTAAGTTATAATCCTAAGTTTTTAGAGCATCATAAAAAAGGACCCTTCTGATATTATAATCATAATATAAGGTTTTAGTCTAAGGTTTCATTGTATTAAAAAAATAAAATAAATATTAAGGTAAAAACTTAAGTTAAGTATATGTTTTTAAGCATGGGGCCTTTTTAACATTAAGCTTGAATGTGGGAGTGCGACATGGTAATTTTTTAGGGCTCTGAGCTTTGACCTTGCTGACCTTGGGAAGCACCTATAGACTATCAATCAAGATCCAAGTTCCCAAGATGGTGACACTTTTCATCCTCATAATACTTCCATGGGTCTTGGATGTAATAATGTTGTGTTTGATCCATCATATATATTTCATGTGAGTAGCCATGGATTGTTGATCTTGATATAGATACTTTACTATGATTAGTTCTTGCAAAAAAAATGGATTAGGTGGGTCTAGGACAATATAAAAATGAGACCAAATTAACATATGACTACAAAATCTTTGAATAAATGGGTCTTCTAAAAGATTAAATCCCTAACATAAGTTTTATCCTAAGGTTTCATTCTATTAATAAATATAACTCTGACCTTAGGGTAAACCTTAGGATATGTTTGTGTTTAATAAAAGGGATCCCCTTTAAGCTTTGATATTGGCATCACATTGTTGGATCTTTGACATTCACTTAAGCATAGACCATCGATCTTGATATGGGTGATCATGTAGATTTGGTCTAATGGATTAAGGCTTTAGATTCATCAATCCTCCTTCACTCCATCTGATCATCTGGTGTTGACAAAGTGAAAGTCATCATTCTAAAAATAAGTAAGATACTTATGTTAAGGATATTTAATGTGGGGACTTAGGCTAAGGTCTTAATAACAAGGTCTATTTCATGTTAATAAACATGAATGGGGCCTCAATTCTAAGGCCTTAGTCTAAGTTTGTAACAAAAAGTACCATGTGATATAAAGTGAGATCATGTTAAGAAAATAAAAGGTCCTTACAAACATAAAAGTTTAACCCTATTTACAATAGAAGGGGAGCTAAGGGGGATCATAATATAAAAGGACCAAACCTATAGTTTTATACCAAGGTTTGGTAATGTTGAACATGACCAAGCTTTGGTATAAAATTTAGGCTTAAGTCTAAAGCATGTTTAAAACATTCCCACCAAATTTTCTCCTATCAAATTGGATTAAGGGTCTAAGCTAGGATATTTTGAAAGAGGGATTTAAAACATGAATTTAACTTCAATTTATCATAGGCAAAAGGTTATTAAAATCCTAAATAGGATTAATCTACAATCTCTTAATGTATCTATTACATGAGGGTCATATGGAAACTACAATTAGAACATGAAAATCCATTATTAGCAACATTAGGCAAGGTTAAATAGAACCATGAACAAATATTCCAACTTTATCAAGTGTGGATGATCTTAAAATTCAATTAATGTGCAAAACATGTCAATTTTTTTAGTGTTAAGGTTCAAAATTTTCACAAGGGTCCCTATTTTTTAGAAATGGGGTATGTTGACCTCAACAAATGGTGACTTCTATGAGAAACATAGTAGTATGTTGGAACTTAGAGACTCTAGTTTAGACAAATAACTAGGTCACTTATTACACTTGATCAACACCATTATCAAGATCATTTTATGGTTAAAATAAACCTTTCACGTGTAGAATTAAGATCAAACATCAAAACATAGCCATAATATGTGTGTGATTTGATTCAACTTACTATTTACCATAGGATTTAAGGGATAAATTCTAGGTTACATGTCTTTAATTATTAACACTAACTTGGATTATGTTTAGATATTCATTAAGAATCATGTTTCTAGTTTAGGGAAGGCTTAGGTATTACTTTGCTACCATCTAAGCATCCATAGCCTTGATAGAGATGACTTTGGCTCCACTCATGCCCTTGATCCACTATCATCTAGGCATCCATATCCCTGATGGATATTACCAGAATCACCTTCACTTGAAAAGCTTTTTATGTTTCAATAAGTTCTTATTTTATTTTTTTTTAATTTCTTTTAGGCTTTCAATCAAAGGTTGGGAACTAGGACAGCTAGGTTCAAGGATTCAATCAATTGTCTGATCTTTAGATAATCACCTATGGTTAAAACCTTTGTCCCAAGAAAGGATGTTTTTTAAAGTTCAAGCATGACTATGCCTTAATAAATTAAGCTTTCATTCAACATGTACAATTCTTCTTAAAACCAAGTTTAGGTTAAGACAATGTTTAAGGTCTTATAAAATACTTAGCCCATCTATCATTTCTCACTAGTTTCTTTAAATTATAACATCAAGTTCATATCTTAAATCCATGGTTAGCATATGCATAAGGTTCATAACTTCATTTTGAACTTCTAGATTTTTTAAGCAAACTAAATGAACTTTGAGCTGAGAATTATCCCAAAAGGACTTATTAGAAGAAAGGAATAAAATAACAAAAAGCCAACACACAACAAAAAGTAGAAAAGTAGAAGGAAAAGAAAAGAAACAAATATGTATGGACCTATGTAAGAACAAGGGATGGAAAGGAAATAATTAAAGGAAAATAACTAGCCTACCTACACTAATTCTAATCATTCTTACATATTTACTCCATGAAGATCCCAGGGGGAACAACAGAGAAGTAATTCTTGAGATACTACCCATTGGTGGGCAGTGTGAATTATACTCCTTGTAGGTCTTTCAATTTGAAGGTGTTATTTCCAAGTGTATCTATAATTTGTAAGGGCCAATCCATAGAGGCATAAACTTTTCATGTTTTCCCTTGGGCTCAGATGCTTTGTCCCAAAGAAGAACTAGGCTACCTTGTCTAAACACTTTTATTTTTTATCATTTGTCAAGCCACCTCTTTACTATAGTCTAGTGCCTATTAAAGTTAGAAAAATATTCTTCTCATGCATATTCCATCTGACTAATGTCCAAAACCCTTGAATTTTCAAGTTCTTGGTCTTTTTCAATATATAATTAATTAAATTGTAAGTTAGTAGCTTAAGTGTGACGGGGAATATGGGTTCTTAGTTATATAACAGTAAGAAGGGAGATGATTTAAGGGCTTGATTGACTCTTTTTATATCTACCCAAAGGGAATTCTTGAAAATATTATGCCAAGTTATGGGTTTATCTGCAACAAACTTCTTAATTACTTTCATCAAGTTTTTATTCATTGATTAAGATACTCTATTACCTTGAGAATAATGGTTGGATGAAAACTTGAGAATAATGCCATTATCATATTCCCATTCTATCATGTCTATGGATATGAATGTTGACCCATTTTCACATACCAAAGAGAGTGGAGTCCCAAATTTGGTGCATATGTTCTCCTCTAAAAAATTGAACACTTTTTTTGTTCTGCATTGCTTGGTGGCTACTACTTTCCAACTAGTTTAATAGTTAGTTATTGTTAGAACATTTTTGTGACCTTATGATTAATTAGGATTGATTAATCTAATGAAATCCAACCCCCATTGTGTGAAGGTTTTATCAACCATTGCTGGTTGTAATGGCATTGTTGCTTTTGGTTTTTTTATGTTGAAGATCTAACATGAATAACACTCTCTTACATGTTTATGAGCATCTTTAAAAATTGTGGGTCAATAATAGCTATCCCTAAGGATATTGTGATCTATGGTTCTCCCATATTGGTGTCCACTTCATAATTTCTCATGAAAAGTGATTATTATCTTAGTATCTTATTCCTTAGAAACACATCTCAAGTATACTCTTTCAAAGTTCTTCTAGTATAGGATTCCATTATTGATTAGGTAGTGAGCTACCTTGATCCTCAGGGCTCTTTTCTATTCTTTGGTTAGTCATACAAGACAAGTGAAATGAATTAATAAGTGGATGATGGGATCATACTAGACATTAGGTTAAAATTTCTACTAATCAACTTGCATAATGCTAAGTTTGGGGTTAGTGTTGGCAATCATTTGGATTAGGCCTTGGCACCTTACCAATTTTATATTATTTATCTCTATGTCATATTATTGAAGAACAAACATCCACTTACCTCTTTATTATCCAAGCTCATTTTAACTTAGCATTAACTTAGTGGTCAAAACTGGAAGAATGACATGCACTTTATTCCTAAGAATGTAGTGCCTAAATTTCTTGATGGATTAGAATAATGAAAATACCTATTTATCAATTAAAGGATTATTTAACTTAGGATTTTTCAAGTTAGTGCTCATAAAATCAGTTAGATGATCAAACCCATCAATCTTATATGTTAAAAAATTATCAATGGTGTGATTGAAGGAAAAAGAGTAAAGGAGGAAATCCTTTGAAAATTCTAGATTTATCAATACTAGAGCCTAACTAATTTCCCTTTTGATGTCCCCAAAAGCCTTCTTTGACTCCTCATTCTATGAGACTTTATCATCCTTCTTCAACATATCATTTAATGGTTTGACAATTTTTTCAAAGCCAAAAATGAATTTTCTCATAAAATTTATCTT
The DNA here is from genome assembly GCA_037957365.1 of Torreya grandis. Taxonomy (NCBI): domain Eukaryota; kingdom Viridiplantae; phylum Streptophyta; class Pinopsida; order Cupressales; family Taxaceae; genus Torreya; species Torreya grandis. Next base: position 2,930,769 of record JARHVA010000192.1, on the reverse strand, counting down.
ACCAAAAAAGGATTTTAATTCTTTTCTACTATTGGGAGGATCTATCCATATAAATTATAATGCACTTACTAATTAAGCCTTGGAAGGCATGGTCCATGGCCCTTTATTAAGTGGCTCCTACATTTATTAGTCTAAAAGGCATTCTTTTACATGTAAAGGTGCCCCCACTTAGTTGTGAATGTTGTCTTCATTTTGTCTTCCTTATCTATCAACACTTGATTGTACCTTGAAAACCCATAAAAAAAAGACATCATGGCTAAACTAGAAACAATTTGTATTACTTGATCAAGAAAGGGAAGAGGATAATTATCCGTTTCAAACTCCCTATTTATATTCCTAAAATCAATTGATAATCTAATTTTAATATTATTTTTCCTAACTAGTACCAAATTGGTAACCCGGGTAGAGTGTTTGATGGGAAACACAATTCTAGCATCCAACAATCTCTTGACTTCCTTAAAAATCATGGGTTCTAAAATGGGATTCACAGGCCTCTACTTTTGCCTGAAAGGTTTACAATTCTGTCTAAGATATATGGTATGAGTGATGACCCTTGGATCAAAAATCTTCAAGTCATCATATGAACAAACTATTACATCTTTTTACTTTGTCAATATCTCTTTAGCCCTCTTATTTTCAACACTATTGTAGGCTTTCCCAATGTTGACTAACTGAGGTTGATCTTGAGGTCCAAGATAAACTACATTTTAATATTTCTCATTCACTTTGGGAACTTTAGAGTCTTTAGCTAGCTTATCTTGATCAAACAACCTTTCTAAAGTAATAATTCCTTTAGAGATCTTGTTGTCATTCAACTAAATGTCTTTGCCATCAAATTTATTCTCAAGGGTGGTTTTATCAGCCTCATCTATGATATGGGCCTCAATTCTCCTAAACTAGTCATGAAGTTTAAGATCTATTTGTCATCATTAAAGACCTATAGATAGTTTACATTATCTAGGATAGAAGGATAAGGTACTAGCTCAATGCTAAAGTTCAATTAATCTTGATTAGGCATGAGATTAACTACATCAAAGGCTATCCCATTAATAACTTTATTTTCCTCCCTAGGGATAGAAATAATATTGAAGGCATCAAAGACTCAACTAGATCCTAGACCATAAATTTATACCTTTTAACATATGAAAATTTGCATTGATATTTGTTCCTTATCTGATGAATACTAGTTTTGAGTCACCATAAACTAGTACTTCCTTGACTTTTTTCTTGATGGCAAATTATAGTCCTAGGATGAGAGCCTCATATTTTTCAAGGTTGTTGGTATATAAGAACTATATCCTATAAGAACCATGTTATTTATTACCATATGGTCAATTAGAACAATTCCCACCCTAGATTTAGATTTACACCTAGCCCCATCAAAATGTATCTTCCATAATCTAAGAATAATATGAGAAGGCTTAGAGTTACTTGCTCTAGAAATTTTGAGAGTGAAAATTCCCAAATCAGAGTCAACTATGTTCACTTTTTCATTGATAACATTTTAATCCATGAATGATCATATGTTTCATTCTAGGTTCTCTCTCCACTCTTATTTGATTTGGAACTCCTTTCCAAGTTAGCCACAGACGTGAATAGTCTATAGACATATATCCATTTAAAGCTTTTCTCCATTCTCTACTTAAAAGTAGTTCATAGGCATTAGGGATATCCACCACTTAGATATCTATGAATATTTGGACTCTTGGTGTATAAGACAGTTACATGTGTACATTTAACAATTCTCCTACCACCTTGACCCTAGACTTGTCTAACTAGGTGACAACCCTATCATACTTAATAGGGGTCAAACCAAGTTGCTTATAAATACATGTAGGAATAATATTTATAAAGGCATTAGAAACCAACAAATAGTTATGAAATTTCTTACCAGACATTATGACTATAAGCAGGAAGGGTGGGGACTTTGTCTTATCTTTGTACATAGCTATGTTTGCATTATCAGTCTTAGACATCTTGCTAGGTTTCTTGGATAATGATTCCAACAATAGATCTCTTTACTCAGTTATCTACATTAATTCATTCAGGTAATGTTATCTTTAATTTTATTCATGTCCTATACAATATTATATCTATTTTTATTTGAAGGAATAAATGTATCAGTACTCTATTTAGAAGTACTTCCCTTTAGAGGCTCTAGGTTATTATCTAATGTGGTGTCTAAAAGAGTGCCAAAGTTGTTCAAAGGAGTAGAAGTAGTCAAAGGCTACCTCTTTTCTCTATTCCTTAGATAATATATCTTCTTTAGTAACTATTAAAAGGCATAAACTTCTTTAGGAACAACATCAAGCTCATTATCTTCTTGGAAGGGGAAATCAAATGTTTCCACCATGAAGGTCTAGTCAATAGGCTTGGATCCTAAAGTACCTACACCATTATATTTGTTATATACTACCTCAAAAGTGTCAAAATATTCTTTAAAGGCTTCAAAATATTTATAAAACTCAATGCAATCAATCACTCCATGCTTATTAGTATAATGAACTCTACAGTAATTTGTTAATGCAATATCATTAAGATTAATGCCCATGTTTTTCATATTAGTAGATCATTCACTGCTCTTATTATTATATGATTTATCATTATAAAACCTATTATTGGGTCTATTAAACCTATGGAAAGATAATTTCCTTCTTGACATTTCACCAGTATGACTAACCTATTTTTGTAAATGAATAAAGTTCATGCTAAGTTTTTGGACCATTTTTAAAATAGAGTCATTCTCACTTTTGGGGGTCTCAAAGTTATGAACTTGGTTAACACCATAGGTTGGTACTAATGCCTTTTGATCATTTAAACTAAATCTAGTTGTAGCATGGCCTAGGAATCCTAAGTTTTGATTAGGGGAAGCATGGCTCAAGGGTAACTAGTTTAGCACTAGGATATGATTTAGGGTTGACCTATTCTGATTGTTGTTGGGGAATATATTTAAGGTAGGAATATATGGATTAACATTTGGGATATATTAGACCATTTATCCTTGGGGATGAATTTTATCATTAATTATCACTACTTTAGAATAGGCAAAAGCTAAGGTGGTTATGACTGGGAGAGATCTATTTAGGAACATAGAATTCATGGGATCAACTACATCGTTATAGATTTCTAAAGCCAAGGCATCATCAAGTTTGTAGGTATCTATGGTTTGGTTATGCATATTTTGAAACTTGGCATTAAATTCCCTTATAGACTCACTAGCATATCTTTTGATGGTGGTAAATTGTTGGTATAGGATGTAGAAACTAATAACCTTACCAAATTGGTCAGTAAAGATAGTGTTAAAACTATCCCAACTGGTAATGTAATTGTTAGACAAATTAAGGAACCATTCATATGTGACATCCTTGAATGTAAAAGGAAATAGTTTATAATCTAAATCTTTAGGGATGATATTTAATAATCTTAATGAAGATTTGAATGATTTAATGTGATCTTCAGCAGTTATAACACCATTTGGGCTAAATGTTGGCAAATATTTCTCAAGATTATGGGGGAGGTCAAACACTACACTTGGTACATTATTGAAAGAATCACCTAACCATGCCATACCTCAATGAAGGTTGAACTCAATATTACCTTAGAGTGGTGAAGATGGCAAAGACTTTTAGTGCCTATGCCTACCTTTATCTTGCCTAGATTTCTTATGGATCCCTAGTTCCAGTAGAGGCTCTCTTGTTTCTAATGTGATCTCATTCTAATTGTAGGAAATTCTAACTTGGGAAATTTGGATCTTATTTTAAATATGATGTATCAACTCAACCTTTATGAATAAAAAGGATCAGACTTGCACATTAAACAAATTTTGTAAAAAATTATGTAAATAACAACAAAGTATGCCAACCTTTAACTAAGTCAGCCCATAGATGTGTCCAATTACATAAATATGATCAATATTTACACTTATCATCTCAAATAAACTCTTTTTTGTAAAATACCTGTCAATCTTTGACCAAAACAAGCTATTCTAGCCTCAAATACTTCAAATTCTCAGATCTAAAGCTATTTTTATCAGAAATAAGCATTTACTCTTAAAGAACATGAATTTTTGTTTGAGTAAGCACAAAGATAGGTCTGAACCCATGAATACCACCTATATTTACATAAATATGTCTAAAATAAACATATATCTACAAATAATAGCATGATCTTTGACAAAAAGACACTAAAATCAACAAAGATCTTACAAAGAAGGCCCTTGTTTATCACTAATAGAGCTCATTCTATTGATGCCTCTAAATGTATCATAGGTGCTCTTAATGTTTAAAGAACGCTTCTCATTTTAGAATTCAAGAGATTCAAAGCATGAGTAATAGATTATGGTAATCTATTTACCTATGATTGGATAACAATAGAGCAAACAAACTATCCCACAATATTTATATTGATTGGTGGTTGGGAGCCACCATGGTCCTTCTATACAAAGTATGAAACATCTATGCATTGATTTAAGTTATAAGCTAAAGATTGATCTAAATGAATATTTACAATGGAATTTAAACTAGAGTGATTTGATGAAGTAAAATGAAGGGTAGGGTAGACAAAAAGTATGTGAGTATTGGTCCTTTCTTCAAATATCATGAAAAGGTTTAAATTCTAACTAAACATGCATTTAACTAATGTATAGTGTAAAATAGCAGATGCTCAAATCCCACTACACACCAAGCAAGTATCTAAAGAAAATATAAAGGAATACAAGTAAAAATTGACTTTGCTTTAAATATTTACTATTGCATTCAAATATCATTTTCACATTTTAATGTACAACAAAGAAAATAAATCAAATTGAAGATCATTCAACTAATATAGCATTAGCATATATTAGTAATCTTATATCAAAGATGCACATCCAAAATTCCTACAAAAACATTCAAATATTAGTTCTAGAATAGACAATTGAGAGAGAAGCCATGATACAATTCACACAAACATATTGGGATAGACTTTGTAGCATTCCCTACTTGTATTAAATTGCTCAAAAGTTACAATGTAGTTTTTATCTCTTAGAACTCCCTCCCTTTACAAATGGTAATATTGTCATTTATAGTAGGCTAAGGTAGTATATTAGTTAGTCATGTTATCTAAAAACATGTAAAAGTAAGGACAACTATCCATTTTAACAAATTTTCTAAAATACATTTTCCTTTTCCCAAGTGAACTAACCTATAGGAAAATGTGCTAAAAATTTTACACATGCCTTTACAAAAATAATATTCCATTTTAAAATATTACAGAGTTTTGAATAAAATATAATATTACTATCCATTTGGTGGGACCTATGTTGAAGGACTCCCCTATTTCTATTGAAGGATCCTCATGTCCTTTTGGTGTTGTTCATCAACTATGTTTAAATTGATAGCTAGCTCTAAGAGGCACTCATCTTCCTAGTTATCCTAGTCTTCAAAATCCTTATCATTTCTTGTCATGGATTCTTTAATGCTCCTTGCCTCAAAAATATTTTCCTCTATAGTCAGGATCATATTCATGACCCTACAATTGTCATTCCCAAACTTTCCTTGACTCTTGATTCTCACTTCTTGCATGACCAAGGTGACTTTGTGCTTGTATTCATCATATGTAATGATGCCTAGGGAACTAAGTTTTGTAGGTTTATTAATCATGGTTCTAAGGATTTTTTCAATTATATCCAACATTTTTCATCTCTTAGGAGCCTTTCCAAGTTCCTTGACCATGTACCCAAACCTTGGATTTTGTCAATAGTTAATCCCATGATTGTGTTTAAATGGGCCAAACTAATGGTTTTGAAAACAAGAATTTGATCCTTAACTAGTATGTTGATTAGCTCCTTCATTTTATCCTTTGAATCCTACCACTGGGATATTAAACCCTTGCACATTGCATCTTGATAGGCTAGTGGACTCTACCATTCCTTTATTATCTTCAAGGAATCAAACATATCATAGAAAGATGCCTCAAACATCTTGATCATTTCATTAGAGATTGACAAAATAGCCTACTTCTCAATATTTTCCTTTTTTTGTAGGTTATCTATTTTTTGATACATGACTTTGATGCCCTCTTTTAGTTGTGTTGATTTATTATTAGCTAATCCAACTATATCTTCTTCATGGATTGGGTCTTCACTAGGTCCCTGACCTCCTACTGGAGTTAAGCCAACAAATGGTTCAACTCTCTAAAAAGTGAGCTCTTCACTCCCAACCATGGATTTCTTTGTTGTCACCCTTTCCATTCTTATCATCTCTAGGTTGAATTACACATGGACTGATTATTTTTTCACCTTTATAGGTTCTAGAATCTCCATTTATGTGTTATTTGAGGCCCTAGGAGTGTCCACCCAAATGCCACTTAACTCCCTAGGGGTTATCATCTTTATTTATTATTCTTCCTTCATTAGAGAAATTATCCATGGCTTGAGCTCATCATGGATAGTGATGTTGATTGCCTTGATCATGGCCCATGAATGGTGTAAGGTTGGAATGTTTTACATTTTTCCATATAAGAACCATTCAAGAATAATTGGCCTATGAATAGGATTCTCATCACTGAATAAGTTAAATTCACTCAAAAGATGAATGAGGGTTAACTTTGGCTTATTTTTTCCAATTGGGAACAATTCTAACTTAGCCTTCCTCTTTTATAGTGGTGCCATTGGAACTAGGTCTAAAGCAATCTCCTTCCCCTTTTCCTTTTCTACTTCTTTGGCTTGGGCTTGATGTTCTAATTTTTATTCTTCTTCATCTGATCCATAGGAATCACCAATTACTTTGAGTGCATCCTCCATTATCTCCTCAAGACTTAGTGCAATCATGTTAATGTACTCAATTTGGGACTTTGGTCTATAATGTTGGGCTAAAGATGATGCCCATTCACTAGCTCTTTCTTCCCATCTCTCCTTCTTGAACCTTTATGCAACTTGTACTTGAGGTTATTGTACTTTTGATTATGGCTATTCTAGAGGGGGCCTAAAATAGGGTATAGGTAATAAGTGGTATTTTATGGGTCCCATTTTTCATATTTCACTAGGTTTTTTATCATCTCTAGCCAACCTAGCCTCAACCCTGATATTATGTTTCTTCAACTTGGCCAATACTTATATGAAATTAGAGGCCCTAAAATACATTACATCATGGACACTAGTTTTGTTTTCATAGGTTTTGTTTATTTCTTTTACTTTCAAATGTTTCATAACCATATCATAAGGGTCCCATTGCCTCAACTCATCCACCTATAAATTGAAGTAGACTCTGTGTCTAGAGATAGTGTCTACCTACTCCTAATTTTTTAATATAGTCCTACTAATTGTCAAAGGAAAAGGGTAGAGGAGTCCCTTCCTTTTTATCTTGCATAGTCTATCTATACCATGGAATAATTGGTATGTTATTTCCTACTCTACCAATTTAGTGGGCACATGGACTAGTAATTTGAGTGGCTAAGTTAGGGTTCTTTCTATTCTAATTATAATGTAGTATGGATATAACTAGATATCCCCAATTAGCTCCACATACTTCTTGATTAGAGGGATGACCTTGCCCATAGGGATCACTATAATGGATTATAATAAAATTAGATATACACAATCAAAAATGAATTATATATTGTGTCTATACTTGAATACATGTAATTTGGAATAGCGATGGGAAATAGTTGGTATGCCTTCAGGTGACCAGTTCTTCATGTCATGGATTTTGATGTTGGCTAGTAGGGAATTTAAAAGATAGGACAATAAAAAGAAGTGATTATTGGTTTTATTCTTTATGATAAAGAATTTTTATTTTAAGAAAATGCTTATCATTTCACCTATTGGGAGAGTGAGACCCTTTTCCACCATCAAATATACATAAGACACCTAGATTTTTTTGACATAGGTGGTGGAGGGGGGCCCAAAAAATCTATTTAATAGTGTCATGATTATTATTATTCCCTCCCTAAATTTTTAAATTGAGATTTTACCAATGGGGTATATGACTACGTGGGTTCCTAAGTACATCCCTAGGCTAAGGATGGATTTCATGTCATTTTTGTTTGACCATTCTCTAATCATAGGTAAATCCACCTAAGATTTACATAGCTTGTAATAACTTTCAAATACAAGAGGGGAGATATATGTTTTTCTTTTGAATCTACATTATTGCACTATCATCTCTTGATCAATCTTGTAATCCTTGAAAATAAGAGCAATGACATTAATACAATGTAATACCTCAAGTTTTTTTGCCATGTAGTGGAGATGAGTCATTTGAATGGAGACCAAGTTATTAGATCTTTGGTTAATTTTGGCATTCTTCTACTCTTCCCTTGTGATGGCCTACATATCTTCAATAGTAAATAAAATTTTGGACCAATTGTTATCCCTAGTGTTTAAAGATACAACATCAAATTTTATGTCCTTGAAGACCCTTCCTTCCATGTCTGAGGTTGAGTACAATTATGTGTCATCCCTTTGCTAATGTCTTTGAGATTCCATGATTTTGATTTTTTAAAATTTCTCACTATTGGCCTACAAATTACCTCTAGATTAGTTTGCACTCATCTAGATGGCAATAGGGCTCTTCTCTAGTTTGACTATGATTGATTTGGGCTCAAATTAGGGTTTTTTATGAAGGCTAGGGATTTTATACTAATTTAATGGTGATGGTTGCTCAAGCTTAGGAAAAATCATTCCTTGGATTTGATTTATATCCCTTCCTTTATGACTTTGCCTTTTTAGGCCCACAAAATCTTTGATTTTGTCATTTTATGCTTATATGGCATCTATCTGGTAGCTTTTGTGGCATTTTCATTAATGCTTTTAAATCACTATCTATTTATTTTTAAAAAAATTATGTCTTATGCTATCATATCTTTGTACATGATTCAACATGGGTTGTTTATTGTGATCTTAGGACTTACATGTTATTGGTCCTTATCTAGCTTGGGATCTGTGAATACACCACTAGGCATCCTTGTGGGCCTCCTAGGCTTTGCACCCTATTAGTCATATAGGGAATGCATGTTTACCGTGCATTGAACCCATGGGATTTTAGAGATTCTATAAAATAGTTCACATTAATTACACTCCACCTAATTAACTTGCTCTGATTAACCACAATCCATTAATCCTACAAAGGTGAACAATCTTTAATTAGCATCAAAATACAAAAGGGAACATAGGCTAAAGATTTTAGATTAAAGTTTATTTCATGTTAATAAATATGATATAAAATTTAGGATAAATTATTTAAGATAAGTCCCAGAACATAATATAAAGTCTCCCCTCCCTAATGGACCTAATATAAGGCTTTAACTTAGAGTTTTATCATGTTGATAAATTTGATAAAAATTTAGGTTAAAGGCTTTTTATAGCTGATTTTTATGTAAATGGGGCTTCTCATTGACTTAAAACATAATATAAGTTTTTATCCTAAGGTTTATCATGTTAATAAATATAATTGGAACCTTAGGATAGAGTTTTAGATTAAGCCCATGTCTATAGATATTAGACCACAAGATAATTTTACCATTGAGGTTCAAAGACCCTAAGAATTTTTATATTTTCCAAAGGGAGACCCATTGATTTGAAATATAAGTAACAAGCTTTATAATTTTTTTAAAATAAATTAATTTGTCTAAGCAAGGTGGTTGGTGAACTTGAATTTGACGGCCTTGTAGAAATCAATGATAGCCTCATGGGTGTTGACTGACATTAATGAGAAAGTCAAATTTAAGTTCATGAAGTTGATTAGGTTCCATAAATCTTTAATTTGATACAATCCATCCAATCATCCTTTACAAGTAATCATAGACCATTGATCATGATCCAAGTGGATGCATGATATTGATCCCTACAATCATTAAGAGGATTGAGTTAGTTTAGGTCCATGTATGAAAATTAGACTAATTTATAATCTTTTTCAAAACATCATAAAAAAAGGACCATCTGAATATGATAGTCATAATCTAAGGTTTTAGACTAAGGTTTCATTGTATTAAAAACAAATATAGTAAATCTTAACGTAAAAACTTAAGTTAAGTCTATATTTTGATGTATGTGGCCTTTTTAACATTAAGCTCAAATGTGGGAGTTCCATGTGGTAATTTTATGGGGATCATAAGCTTTTACCCTACTAACCCTAAGAAGGACCCATAGATTGTTGATCAAAATCTGAGTTCTCAAGATGATGACACTTATCATCCTCATGAAAATTTTGTGCATATTTGATGTTATAAAATTATTTTCAATATATTTGATTTATTTCATGTGAGTAGCCATGGGTCATTGATCTTAATCTGGATACTTGCCTATGATTGGTTCCTACGATTGGAACTGGACTAGGTGGGTTCAAGATTATATAGAAATAGGATCAAATCACCATATGAGTATAAAATATTTGAATAAAGAGGCCTTCTAAAAGATTAAATCCATAACATAAGTTTTATCCTAAGGTTTCATTATATTATTAAATACAACTAAGACCTTAGGATAAAACTTAGGCTAATTTCATGTTTAATAAAAGAGATCCCCTTTAAGATTTGATCTTGGTATCTCACTGTCAGATTTTTGACCTCTACTTAAGCATGGACTATCGATCTTGATTTGGGTGATCACATGAGATTGGTCTAATTGATCAAGTTTGTAGATTCATCAGGCTCCTTTGCTCTATCTGATCATCTAGTCTTGATGAAGTGAAAGCTGTCAATTTTACAAAGAGAAAAGATACTTAAGTTAGGGCTAGTTAATATGGGGACTTAGGATAAGGTCTTAATAGTAAGGTATAGTTCATGTTAATAAACATGAATGGGTCTCAATAATAAGGCCTTAGTCCAAGTTTTTAACAAAGATTACCATGTGACATGAAGTGAGACCAAGTTAAGAAAATAAAAGGTTCATGCAAACATAAAAATTAGACCTTGTTTACAAAAAGTGGGGAGCCAAAGGGGCTCAAAATATAAAAGGACCAAACCTATAATTTTATACTAAGGTTTCATCATGTTTAAAAACATGACAAATCCTTGGTGTAAAATTTATGATTAATTCTAAAGTTTGTTTAAAATGTTCTCGCCAAATTTGCTCCTACCAAATTGGATTTGAACTAAGGGTCTAAGCTAGGATTTTCTGAAAGAGGGATTCAAAATATGAGTTCAACTTTGAGTTCTCATAGACCAAAGGCTAGTAAAATATTGAATATGATTAATCTATAAACTCCAAGTGTATATATTACATGAGGGTCCTATGAAACTTGCAACTAAAACATGAAAATCCATTGTTAGCAACATTATGCAAGGTTAAAGCAGAACCATAAATAAATAGGCCAAATTTAATAGGTATGGATGATCTTTAAATTTAATTAATGTGAAAAACATGTCAATTTTTTTATTTTTAATGTTCAAATTTTTCACAAGGGTCCTTATTTTTTAGAAATGGGGTATGTTGACCTCAACATGATCTTCAAATGAAGGTAAAGTGAAAAACACTCAAATGGTACTTTGATCAGATGAATTTTCAAAATTAGGGTACAAATTTGCATAATTCAACACAAAAATCCCCACTTTTTAGGGATGGGGGTATGTTGACCTAAACAAATGGAAACTTCTATGGGAAACATAGCAATATGTTAAATTTCAGAGACTCTAGTTTAGACTAGTAATTAAGCTACTTATTCTATTTGATCAAGCACCATTATTAAGACTAGTTCATAGTTAAAACAAATCTTACGCATGTATAATTAGGATCAAATATCAAGACATAGCCATGTTGTGTGTGTGCTTTGATTCCACCTACTAGTTATCATAGGATATAGAGAACAAATTCCAAGTTTATGAATTTAACCATTCACATAAACTTTTAGCATGGTTGGATATTCATTAATAACCATGTTTTAGATTAGGGAAGGCCTGGGCATTGATTTGTTACTAACCAAGCATCTATAGCCCCAATAAAGATGCATTTATATCCATTTAAGGCCTTGTTCCACTACTAGACAAGCATCCATAGCCTCGATGGAGATTGCTATAATCACCTTTGCTTATAAATCTCTTGAATTTTGTAATAAGGTTCTTATTTTTATATTTTTCAAGTCATTTTGACATTCTAGCAAATTTTGGGAACTAGGTTAACCAGGTTTTGGTATTTGGTCGGGTATTTTATATTCAAATAATTATCTTTGGCTACAAACATTATCCCAAGCAATTGATGTTTTTTCAAGTGCAAGCGTGATTGTATCCCAATAATCTAGTCTTTTGGCCAACATATGAAATACTTCTTAAAACAAAGATTAGATCAAAATAATTCTTAAAATACCAAGGAATAATTATCCTAAACATTAGTTTTTACTAGTTCTCCAAACTATAACATTAAGCTTATGTTCTAATAATCCATGATCAACTAATGCTAAAAAAAAACCTACATTCTTGAACTATAGAGTTCATTTTGGGAATTTGAATGTATTTTGAGATATATACTATCCAAAAGTACTTATTAGAAATAAGGAGCAAAGCAGAGAAAGGGAAACACACCAAATAAAAGCACACCAATAGAAATCAAACAAATATATCCAAACATATGTATAAATAAGGGACATGAAGGAAAGAATGGAAAGAAAATAACCTAGCCTACTTACACTAACACTAAATAGTATTATAGTAATTCTATGAAGACTCCAATTGGGACAATAGAGAAATAGTTCTTGATGTATTTCCCATTGGTGGGAAGTATGAAATCTACTCCATGTAAGTCTTTTAGCTTGAAGATGATGTCTCTACGTATATCAACAATCTGATAGGGACCTAACCACAAAGGTGTGAAATTATCATTTTTACCTTTAGGATTTGATTCCTTATCCCAAATAAGAATTAATTTTCCTTTCCTAAACACATTTATCTTTGAATTCTTATCAAACCACCTTTTCACTATGGTTTAGTGCCTACTAAAATTAGAAAAAACCTCCTTTCTTGCATCTTCCATCTATATGGTGTCCACCAAAATTGAACATGTAAATTATTGATCCTCCTCCATGTACTCTTGCATAAACTTATAGGTTGGTAGCTTGAGTGTTATTGGAAATATGGGTTTCTAACCATAAACTAGAAATAATGGTGGTGTCTTGAGAGCTTGTTTGACCCTAGTTCTATCTTCTCAAAGGGCATAGTTAGCTTGTGCCATATTCTAGGTTTGTTAGCTATATAATTATTTATATCTCTAATCAAGTTTTTTCTATTGATTCATATACTCTATTTCCCTAAGGATAATGATTTGATGAGAACTTGAGAATGATGTTATTATCATATTCCCATTTTATCATCTTAATGGATATAAAGGTAGATCCATTTTTAGAGACTATAGATATAAGTGTCCCAAACCTTGTGCATATTTTTTCTTCTAAAAATTTGATCATCTCTTCTATCCTACACTATTTATTGGCCACTACTTTAGTCCATCTGATGTAGTAGTCAGTAGTATTCATAACGTACTTGTGACCATCAAAGGAATTGGGGTTAATGACCCCCACAAAATCTAGTCCCCATTGGGTAAAGGGTTTATCAATCATTATAGGTCTTAGTGGCATGGATGCCTTGGGATATTTTGTGTTGAAGACTTGACATGAGTAGCATTTTCTTAGATGATTTTGAGCATCCTTGAATATTGTAGGCTAGTAATAAATAACCCTTAATATTTTGTGTGATGTTGTCCTTCCAAATAGATGTTGACTTCCTAGTTTTTCATGGAAGGTGATCATGATCTTAGTTGCTACACTCTTGGAGACACATCTTAAGTATATTCCTTTAAAGTTCTTCTTGTACAACACTCCATCCTTGATTATAAAATGAGTTGCCTTGAGCCTTAGATATTTTCTTTATTCTTTGCTTAACCCTGAAGGACAATAACCATTGATTAGTAAGTGGACAATGGGATCATACCAATCATTGGGTCTGAAACTATGTTTTTATACCTACATAACACTTAGCTTGAGATTATTATTAGCAATCAACTAAATTAAATTTTGGCACCTTACCAATTTTATAGTCTTCATTTCTAGATCATATTCTTGGAAAATAGACATATACTTACCTCTCCTTTCTTGAAGTTCACATTAACTAATCACGAGCTTAGTGGTAGGGCCTGGTAGTATTACATATACCTTATTTCAAAGGATATAATTCCTAAAATATTTAACTACCTTGACTAGAACACATCCTTGTTTGTTAATAAAAGACTAGTTTAAATTAGAATTTTTAAGGTTAGTGCTCATAAAAGCTATTGGGTAGTCACATCCATATATATTCTTAGTTATAACTATAGATATTATATGATTTGAAGAAAAGGAGTAATGATAAAAATCTTTAGTGAAGTCTAGAATTATCAGGACTGGGGATTATCCAATTGATTTTTTTATTGCTTTGAAAGCCTTCTTGGTCTCTTCATTAGATGTGATCTCAGCATATTTATTTAACATATCATTCAGAGGTTTCACTATTTCTACAAAACTAAAAATAAAATCCCTGAAAAAGTTGATTTTACAAAATAAGGACTTCAATTCCTTCCTACTATTAGGGGGATCTATATTAGATATTGTTTTTACTCTATTAGGCTCTATAGAGATTTCCTCCTTAGTGATAACATGTCCTAATAGTTTTCCCTCAGTAACATAGAAAATACTTTTCTTTGGGTTGAGAGTAATACCATACCTTCTACATCACTCAAATACCTATTATAGGTTCATAATATGATCTTCCCTATTTTTAGGAAAGATAGATAATCCACATATATGATAATGCACTTACCTAAAAGACTTTGGAAATTATGATCCATAGTCCTTTTAAAAATGGATCTTGCATTTATAAGCCCAAATGGCATTATTTTGTAGGTAAAGGTGACCCACTTAGTAGTAAATTTAGTTTTCATCCTATCTTCTTAGTTTACCAACACCTTATTATACCCTAAAAATCCATCAAGAAAAGACATCATATTAGAACCAAAAATAATTTAGATTACTTAGTCAAGGGAAGATAAGGGGTAATTATCTTTTTGAAATGCTCTATTTGAATTTATAAAATCAATGAACAATCTAATTTCACCATTTTTATTCTTGATTGGTACTAGGTTAGCTATCCAAGTGGAGTGTCTAATGGGAAACACAATCTTGGCATCTAAGAGCTTCTTGACATCTTTGTATATCAGTGGGTCTAAGATAGGGTTAACTGGCCTCTACTTTTGTCTAAAAGGTTTGTAGTTCTCCTTTAAAGGTATGGTATGTGTTATGACCTTTGGATAAAATATATTTAGGTCATCATCAGACCATGATATGACATCTTTATAGTTGGTCAGTAATTATTTGTCTCTTTTAGACTCAATGCTTGTATAGGCTGTACCAATATTAATTATCTAAGGTTGACCTTGAATCTCAAGATTAATTACATTATAATATTCCCCA
Organism: Torreya grandis; assembly: GCA_037957365.1. Classification (NCBI taxonomy): domain Eukaryota; kingdom Viridiplantae; phylum Streptophyta; class Pinopsida; order Cupressales; family Taxaceae; genus Torreya; species Torreya grandis. The sequence continues at coordinate 2,915,362 of JARHVA010000192.1, read as the reverse complement.
CTTACTTTGGGAGTCTTGATAGTCTCAGATATTTTTTTAGAATCGAATAGTCTCTCTAAGGCTATCATGCCTTTGGGGACTTATTGTCATTCAACTAAATGACCTTGTCATCACATTTTCCTTCAACTTTGTCATTATCAAGGAGACTAGCTTCATCAGTAATGTGGCCCTCAAACACTCCTAAACTATTCATGAAGTCTATGATTTGTTAGTCATCACTAAATACCTATAAATGGTTTACATTATCAGGCACTGAGGGACATGGGATTAATTCAATTGTAAGGCTTTGTCACTTGGAACTTTGATCGAGCATAAGGTTGGATAAAGTTGAAGCAAGTTCATCAGTATTCTTGTTTTCTTCCCTAGGGATTGACATAATATTTAAATCATGAAAGCACTCAATTAAGTCCCACACCCTAAATTTATACTTCTTGAGATAGCACAACTTGGATTGATATTTACTCTTAACCTAGTTAATTACTATTTTAAAACCACCAAAAACTAATAGTTTTTTGACCTCATGTTTGATTGAAAATTATAATCCAAGAATAAGTGTTGCATACTCAGCCAAATTATTGGTACATGGGAACTAAAGCTTGTAAGAGGTATTGTATTCTTTCCCAATGGAACTAATTAATACCAATCCTACTCTAGAACCTAATTTGCATATAACACCATCAAAATCAAGCTTCCATAATCCAGGCATATCATGAGAAGTTTTATAGTTACATAGAGTTATGGTGACAAGAGTGTAAACATTAAGATCTGAGTTAGCCATGTTGAAACTCTCATTAATTTCATTATAATTGATGATCATATGATTCATTTGAGGTTCCCTTTTTACCCTGATTTGGTTGGAGATTCCCTTCCAAGGTACCCACATATGTGAACAATCTATTGACATATAAGCATTTAAGCTCTTAGTCTAGTATCTTCTCAATAACATCCCATAAGCATTAGGGATGTCTACCACTTGGATATCAATGAACTATTAGATCTTTGGCTATGAGGTAATCTGCATGTGAACATTTAATAATTCACCAATCACTTTGAATCTTTATTTATCTAATTGAGTTAAAAATTTATCAAATTTAATGGGAGTCAAACTTAATTGTTCAAAAATACCCTTAGGCATGATATTTTTAGATGCACTAGAATATAACAAATAGTTATGCAAATTCTTACCAAATATCTTGATTGTAAGTAGGAAAGGAGGAACACCCACCTTAATTTTGTGTATTGCAACATTATCATGTATAGACTTTTGAACATACAAGGTTTCTTAAAAAAAGATTCCAACAATAGATCCCTTTATTTTTTAATCTAAGTAAACTCATGCAAGGTTATATTAGCTTTGGTCCTTTTCATGTCCTCTACTATATTATATCTAGTCCTATTGGAAGAATTAGATGCATGCACATTGGATTTAGAATTATTTCTCTTAGGAGGCTTTGGATTATTATCTGATGTAGTATTAGGAGTATAAAATTTATTTAGAGGATTTGAAGTGGTTAATGGCTTCTTCTACTCCCTATTTATCAGAGGATAAATTTTCTTCAAAAATTGTTGAAAGGCATGGATTTCTTTAGGAATATCCTTAGGCTCATTGTCTTCTTAGAAAGGGAACTTAAATGTCTCCACCATGAGAGTTTAATTAGATGATCAAGATGACCTTGAGGAACTAGATATACCTACATAAAAATCCTTATTAGTTATAACTTCAAAAGTATATGATTATTCTTGAAAGGATTTAAAGGCATTACAAAATTCAGCATAGTATATTTCCCCATGTTTAGAAGTGCAATGGACTTTATAATAGTTAGGTAAAGAAATATCAGTAAGATTTATATTAGGCACATTCTTACTAGTAGTTTTCTCATTGTTCTTGTTATTGTGGTAACTATCATTCTAAAATCTATTAGTGGGCCTATTAAACCTTTGATAGGATAAATTCCTACCAGAGCTCTCTCAAGTATTGACTGCTTGATTTTGAAATTGAAGGAAGTTAGTGCTAATATTTTGAACCATTTTAAGGATAGAGTCACTCTCATTATTTGGTGCCTTATAATTATGAACTTTATCTATGGGAATTAAATATTTCTAATCCAATGGATGAGATCCACTGGCAGTATTATTCATGAATCCTAGGTTTTGAGTAAGATGTGCATGACTCAAAGGTAGTTGGTTCAAGACTATAAGTTCATTCAAGGTAGGCACATTTTGGTTGACATTATGAATGAAATTCAAAATAGGTAAATGTGGATTGACATTAGGAATAGATTATGCCAATTATCCTTGGGGTTGAATCTATTCATTGATTATCATAGCCTCAACATAATCTAAAGCCAATGTATTCATGGGACCAACAACTCTCTTTATAAACACAAAAGTCATGGGGTCTAAGGAATCCTTATTGATATCTAAAATGAAAGCCTCATCAGGTCTATAAGGAGATATGGTCCTACTAAACATATTTTGGAATATATCATTCAAGGCTCTTATGGGCTCATTTGAATCTCTTTTTACTATGGTGAATGGCTAGTAGAGGACACAAAGACTAATGATTTTACCAAATTGATCAATGAAAACATTGTTAAAATCAACCCAATTGGTAATGTAGTCTTTAAGAAGGTTCATAAACCATTCATATGCAACATATTTAAAGGTAAAAGGGAATATTCTACATGTTATATCTTCATGAGTCACATTCAATAATCTCAAAGTAGCTTTAAAACTCTTAATGTGCTCTTCAACAGTTACGATACCACTAAGACTAAATGTTGGAATTTTTTTTTTGGGATTATGAGGAAGGTCATGTACCGCATTTATCACATTAAAAGAATAACAACCAAGCCAATCCATACATTGATATGGATCCAACATAGGAGCACCGTGAATTGGTGAAGTTGGTAAAGACTTTGAAATCTATGCTTACCTTTGTCTTTCCTAGTTCTCCTATGGAATTATAATGAAATTAGAGGTTATTTAGTCTATAAATGTGACCTTGTCCTAATCCTTGGTAATTCTAGCTTGTGATATTTGAATCCTATTTGAAATTTTACGTGTCAATCTTATCCTTATAGGGAACATGATTAGGCTTGTACATTAAGAACAAATTTCAAAGATTTATATAAAGGATGATAAAGGATAGTAATATTTAACTAAGTTAGCTCAAATATGTATCTAAGCACATAAGTATGATTGATTTTTACATGTTCAAGCTTAAATAAACTAAAATTTGAAAAGGATATATCAATATTTGATCAAAACAACTATTACTAACCGCAAACCTATTGAATTTTTTGGGATAAATTAAAACCTAGATCTATCCCTAAATCACATACAATAAAAACTATGAAATGAATTAATCAAAACATTTTAAAAATAAACATACACATACACATAACATGAGACACCAGATCAGAAAGGCCTAATGTGAAAACTAAAAATCCAAGATTAGGTGTTAAATGGAATGTCCCCCCTTATGGATGGATCAAAGGAAACTTTGATGGAGCTGCTAAAGGGAACCCAGGAAAAGCAAGATTTGGAGGAGTTTTGAGAGATCATGTGGGAAACGTAATTGATGCTATTGCTATTCCCATTGGTAAGTCGAATTGTCATATTGTTGAAGCTTTTGCAGCCCTTCAAACCATTAAATTAGCTGTTGAATTGGGATATTCTAAATTATGGTTGGAAGGGGACTCCCTGAACATCATTAGTATCTTAAATAACAAAAATTTAGTTTCATGGTCTATTAAGGCAATGGTGTTGGAAATGAAAACCTTAATTCAAAAATTTGAGAAAGTAACTATAACCCATACTTATCGTGAAGCTAATGGGGTTATTGATTGGATAGCAAATCACGCAGTTCGAACAGGACACAAGGTGAGTTGGCAGGATACATTAAATAAGAATGTGGATCTTAGAGCGCTCATTAACCATGAAATAATTCATTCAAAGGAGGGAAAGATCTACTTGGAATATAAAATCAATGATTTGGTAGAGTGGCCTCACACAAATAGGATCACATTCATTAAACAAAAATATTCTAGAGAATGTGAAGTGGGTTCTGTATATGCCAGAAAATAGGCAAGTTTGATTACAAGTTGATAATAGTTGGTCTCATTGCTCAGTATTTAGCGTTTGGGTGTTACTGAATATTTGTATGGCTCACAAAATGAAAGGGGAACCAAGGAAGCAACAACCTAAAAATTATGAAGATTGGAAAGTAAAACAAGATGTCTGGAAGATCCTTCAGAGAGGGAAGGTTGTGAGCTACCTGAAATGGCTACATGGTTCAAAACCCCATATTATGATGGCTTTTTTCAAAAATTGGATTGATGACAGGGTTACCCTCCATGGCATCATGGTGAATCTCACTGAGGAATTCATAGCAGAGGTCACAGGGCTTCCAATGGAGGGAATAAAATTCTCAAAGTAGACCAACATTTCTAATGAGGCTTTTAGCGAATTCCCAAAGACGGATGCTGAGGAGCAGTAGTTGGAAAAGAGTGGGGATTTTTTTGACCTGGAGCATATTAAAGGAATCTATAGAGACATCTTATGCTACATCCATGAGTATTTCATACTTGATGGAAGAAGCAAAAGAGTCCATAAATTTCACTTTGTCTTTTTGAATCATTTTAGACACAAAGTTAGAATCTCCTTTCCTTTCTATTTGCACTTCTCACTGCTCTAAAGTCTATTCACTCATAGGAAAAAGGAGTCTCATCCTATATTGCATGAGGGATTAATTCTAATAATTGAAGGTTTTTGCAAAAACAAGGCTGTTGTCCTGAATCCTTATTCAGATAAAAATAAGGACTCATAGAGAAATAAGAATGAAATAGTAAAGGGAAAAGAAAAAGCTAAATCCAAATCCTCCAGTTTCAAAAAATAGAATGTTGATGAGGAAACAGAGTGGGAAAGCACTAAAAGTTTTGAGGAGGAGAGTATGGAGGAAGAAGAAGGAACAGAAAGTGGGGAATCAAGCTCCAGTGAGGAAGAAGAAGATAAAGGTAAGAATGAGAAAGAAGGGGTCACTATAGAGGAAATAACTAAAAACAATAACCATGATCTTGAGGAAAATCAACAAGTGCTAGGGGAAATTGAAAAAGATTTGGACGTTCTATTTGAGGATCCTGATTCAAAAATAGAGAAGGCAAATCTATGTCAGAATGCCAATCAAGCAATGGAAACTAGAGAATAAGTAAAGGATGATCTTATCCATAATGAAAGCCCTATTGAAACTAAGGAATAGAAACGAATGGAAAGGGAGGATCATATGGAAGAGGATGTAGACAATCCAAAAGAGAACACAAAAGATTTAAGTGATATAGGGTAGAATGATGAGAGGCACCCCTTTATGAGCTTGGCCAAATGCAAAGCAGATGCTATCCTTCAATTTGACTCATGGATGTATAAGGAGATAATGGGCCTGAAGAAGAAAATGGAAATATTGGAACGTAATAAGGAAGCAGATTAGAATAAAATCAATAATATGGATAAGCAGATGAGGGATATTCCCATCAAACTTAAAGACTATGAGAACAATCTAAGGGAACTCATTAAAGAAAGCATAATGAAGATGGAGGAGGTAACCTCCAGCATATGTGCAGCTGCTATAAACATTGGAAAATGGGCAAATGAGGAAATTAAATCCTTGGAGGGGCCTAGCAAGAGAACTAGACAGAGCTCAAGAAAGAAAGCAATGCAAGAGGGTGCTATGTCGGTGGCTATAGCTATATAAGACACTGTTGTGACTGGTAAGGAAGTGGTGAAGATGATTTTGGAATTAGAAGAATAGGTCCACAAGGTTCTTACTATCCTGGTTCTTTTATTTGGATGTAATATCTAGTTCTATTTTTTGGTTTTTTGTTTTCTTATCACATGGGAGTTTCCAGGTCTCTGTAAAACTTGGGGTCTATCTTTTGATGTTCTTTTTTGGTGGTTTCAGGTCCATGTAAAACCTATTTTTGATACTTCTTAGAAGTAGGCTATAGGTTTCACCTGTGGACATTTATGTTTTATCCTTCATCCTTTGTTTCAAGGTTTTGGGGTCCCTTCAAAACCTATTTTTACCTTAATCTAAAACACGAGACACTAGATTTAACGTGGTTCACCCAAGATGGGTTACATCCACCAAAATTATCTAGTTTATTATTTTCATCAATACAAGGGAGAAACAAAATCCCATAACAGACCCTGTTACACCTCACTACCTTTTTTACCTCTCTTTATGTATAATATTTCATTATTTTTTCACACTCATACATCTCAACCATATATCGATACATTTTAGGGTAAAAACCACATAAACATAATCTCTACCATTAGATATAGAAACCTTTAATCAATGGCCGAGATTGACTATGAATTACAATTTAACAAGGTAATTTTAATATAAAAAAATTCTTCAAGATGTGTAGCCCCCAAACCCCCCATCAGGGGGGTCATCCCCTCAAACCCCACAAGGGGGGTTATTTATTTGAAACCCCCTACACCATCAAAGATTTAAAGAATGAGATCTAAACCCAACTAAAATAACATCAAAATTTTAACCTCTCATCCTAGAAGATAATCAAGCTCCACACCTAATAGAATTGACAAAGCTTAAGCCTTCTTTACCACAATTAAACATCAAACTTTAAAAAACATTAATCTTTATCTAAAGGAAGCATAAATATGTGTCTAAGACCATAGATATTAATGATATTTACACAATTGAGTAAATAATGACATAATTATACAAAGATTACACCAATATTTGAACACAATTCACAAGAATGAACAAAAATACTTTAAATCTAGAAAGATATAACTAGGCCATCCTTCTAGTACCAGTGAAATCTCCTATTGATGGTTGAATATATATCATAGGTGCCCAAAGTGTTTAAGAACACTTCTCATTTTAAAATTCTAAGAATTTAGTGCATGAGTTATAGGTTTTGATAATCATGTTATCTATTGATGAAATAAAGGTGAAGCAAGTGGACTATTTCATAATGTTTATAAAGTTTGGTGGTCAGGAGCCACTATGGCCAAATAGTTGATCTATGCATAGTATGAAGTATGATATGCTAATAATGGTGAATTATGATCAAGAAATAATCTAAAGACTAATCTAAGATGGATATTTTCAATGAAAATTAAGTTAGAGTGATCTAGTTAAAAAAGGAGGAAAAGGAAAGGTAAGGAAAAAAAGAGATGTTACTAATCTCCATTCAAAACATCATGACAAAGTTCAAATATCATCCAGGCATGCCCTTAACAAATGTATAACATGGAGTTGCATAATCTCAAATCCTATCACACATCAAGTGAACATCCAAGGAATGTGATAAATAATGCAAATATGAACCAAGTTCACTCTAAATATTTACCTCTACAAGCAAACAACATTAGCCCAAATTCAAGAAGAGTAAGAAATTGAAATAAACTTAATAACTTTAAATTAACCTAGAATTAACACAAGTTAACAGCTTTGCATTCAAATGTACACACCAATAATTTATAAAAACCATTCAAATATGGAAGTTAGAACAAACAAGTGAGAGAAAAGCTAGGATAACAAAAGACACAAGTGAATTTGGACAAACTTTACAAAATTCCTTGCTTATATTAATTGCTCAAAAGTTACAATTATTTTTTGGCTCCAAAAAATCTCTCCCTTTTTACAATTGACAATATTCCTTTTATAGAATGTAAGGAAGTATTTTGATCAGTCATATCAAATTACAAAAGTATAAGTGTTAATATAGTTGTCCTTTCTACAAATGTTTTAGAATACACTAGACTTTCCATAATGTACTAATCAATAGGCAATGTGTTTTACAAGTTACACATGCCTTCACAAAAGAATATTTTATTTTCAAAAGTATACAAACTCAATTAAAAAAGAATATTCCTATCTTAACTAACTTGGATACCCTTGTTCTATTGTATTCATTTGATTCCCCTATAGGATCTTCATTTTGTAACGTTGTTCAGTGATAAGCTAGAGATCAATTATAGGTCTCAAGAACAATTCTTTTTCTTGATCTTATAGGTATTTGAGATCCCTCTCAGCCCTTTCCAAATATTTTTTGATGCCCCTGGCATCCCTATCTTCTCCTCTAATGATAAAATTAGGCCCATGACCTTATTATTATCAACCCTTATTTTCCCTTATCCTTGATTCCTTACTTCTTGCATGAATTAAGTAGTTATGTGCTTGAATTCCTCATCAATTATTAGACCCAAGGGACTAAGTGTGGAAGGCTATTTGATAAAGTTATCCATTATGTGTAATATTTTCCCTTATTTTTATTTTATGTCCTTAGAAATATCCTCCAACTACTTGGACCAGCATCTTATGGCCTTGATCTTATAAATTAATATATCCATATACATATTAATATGGGCTAGGCCGATTATCTTGAATTTAGGGATTTGATTTTTAATCAAGACCTTGATCAAATCCTTCACTTTCTAACTCTAAGCCTACCATTAAAAAACTTGGCTTATATCCTTAGTAACTTGTTTATTTATTTCATCCTACCTGATCTTGATTTATTTTAAATATTTGAATAAATCATCCATGGTGTCCTCAAACTGCCTAAATCTATCTTTTTAGATTGATAGGATGGCTTGTTCTTTTAGATTTTTATTCTACTAAAAGATGCCCTTGATCATTATTTATAACTAATCTATCAAAGCCTAATGTGTCATTTGAATAATATTTTCTTCAAATATTGGGTATGTACCAAGCTTTTATCCTCCAACTGGGGTCAATCCCATAAAAGGTTCCACTTTTTGGAAAGTGAATTCTTCTCCTCCAACTATGGCCTTTTTCTCAATTGCCCTCTATAAATTGGTTATGGTTGGGTCAAATTTGATACCAACTAAATATTCTATCACCTTGGGACCTAGGGTATCTATTTATGCTCTAATTTATACTCTTAGAGCAACCACTCTTTTCTCTTCCTCCTTTATCAATACAACCATCCATGGCTTGACTTCCTCATGTACTGGAATATTGATTGCTTGCATTATTTCCCAAGGATGGTGCATAGTAGATACCTGTTACAACTTGCCATAAATAAACCATTTAAGAATGGTTAGATCCTAAATTAGGTTTTCTTCACTAAAGAGATTAACTTCATTCAAAGGATGAGTGAAGGTCACCTTGGGCTTCTTATTCTTGACTAGGACAATGGCCAATTCAGCTTTTCTTTTAGGGGTGTGTATAATAACTAAGTATAACACTCCCTTACCCTTTTATTCTTTGGATTCCTTCATTTATTCATCCTTATAATGATAGGCTAATGATAGAATTTTTAAATCATATTAAATTATTTCACTAGGGTTTAGTGATACCATATGAACCTCATCCACTGGTGATCCTTTCTCTTCCACTTGAGTTTAATAAGATGCAATTTCATCAAGCCTTCTCTCCTCTAGCCTTTGCTCAATCTGTGCCTCAAGTCTAGACTATGTATATAACTAGGTTGGTGGAGGTCTATAAGGTGCATCACTCATCAAATGGTATTTCCTTGGTCCCAATTTCCATCTATCATCATTCCCTTTTTACTCCCATTACATTCTAGACTCTGGCTTGATGTTTTGATTTTTTAATGTAATGGTGACCTCAAAAATTAAATAATACTTTATATATATGAGTTCAAAATAACTAGGTTGATGATCATAGGGTAAATTTATTCCCTTGGCTTTTAAGTATTTTTTAACCCTTCCCTGGGGATCCCATTGCCTTAGTTCATCAATTTAGAGATTAAAATAGGTCTTATGTTTGGAAGTAGCCTCAATGTTATCCCACTATGCAAAAATAGTCCTTCCAATGGTTAATGGGAGGATATGAAGCAGTTCCTTCCTCTTGGTCTTGTAAATACCATCAATTCCATTATATATTTGGTAAGCCACCTCATACTCAGCTAACTTGATTGGCACATGCACTGGTAATGTGAGGGGATTACATTATGTTCTTTTAATCTTGATGATTATGAAATTTAGATATAATTTAATGTCTCCCATGGCCTCAATTGATTTTTTTTTCAAGGGGATGACTCTCGACATTGGATTCCTAGTTATGGCCTTGATTAGGGATGGATAAACATAGACACAAATGAAGTGGATGTGGTCCCTAAATCTGAATATGTGTAACTTTGAATAGTATTGGGAGACTATATGTGTCCCATTAGGTGAGCATTCCCTAAGACTGGGGATATTTATTGTATAAATTAAAGAATTCAAGATGTATAACATCATGAATAATTAGTTCCTAGTCTTCTTTTTGATTGCAAAGATCTACCTACTTAAACAAGTGCTGACTACTTCACCAAGGGGAGGGGTGAGCTATTTCTCAATCATAAAGTAGATTAAGGGCACTCAAATTTTGTCCACATAGGTGGTGGTTGAATTTACACATAACATATTCATCATAGTCATGATCATTCTTATCTCAAGTCTAAATTGGCCAATGCTAATGTTGCCATTGAAATCTGAAAACATTTGATTTCCATAATATAACCATAGGGTAAGGATGGTCTTTAAGTCATTTTATTTGGACTAATTATTGATATTGGTTTGTTCTATTTGGAGTTTAGACATATTTTAATAGATTTAAATGCTATAGTAGAGTTATAAGTTATATTTATATGAGTACACTCAAGTAACATACCCTTATCAATTTTACCATCTCTAAAAATAGGAGAGAGAATGTTAATACAATGCAACACCTTAGGTTTTACTTTAATGTAATGGAGACCCATTATTTGGATGGTAACTATGTCATAGTAGATCCTTCTTTCTAACATGTTATTCCCTTCTTCTCTTATGATAGGTTGCTAGTTTTTAATGGTCTAAAATAGGCTCAATCAATTATTGTCCCCCATATTTAAAGATATGGCATCAAATTCTGTGTCCTTAAAAACTCTTCCTTCTACATCCATGATTAAGTTGAGTTATACATCCTTTTTGGAGATGCTTTTATAGGTTACCATTATTTTAGGTTCTTCTAAATTACTTTTTATTGGTTTGTAGTTTAACTCAAGATCAAATTATCTTTCATAGATGATAATCTAATCTTCCTTAGCTTGATTATGATGATCACAGGATCAAACTAGGGCTTTTGAACATGCTAGGGTTTCTCTAAAGGTTTTTATAGTGATTTAATGATGGTATATCTTCAAACTTATTTGAGCTTCATGACTTAGATTGTTCTTAAATCTTTATATTTATACCTTTGCATTACCTAGGTTCATAAAATATTTAACTTGGAATATTAAGCTTATGTGGCACTGATGTGGCATCACCATGGAGTTTTCATGGCACTTTGCTCATTAATATTTAAAAAGTGACCATTGTCTTTTGAAAATTCCACATTGATCTTACACCATTGGATTTATTTTCATAGATCAACACAATTCATTGAACTTGATCCATGAAATTAAATGCCATTGGTCCTGAGCTTTGTTGAAATTTATACATTGTTCTCACACCATTGATCTTGATTGCACAGATCAATGTCATCCATTGATCTTGTTCTAATTGATTATGATTCCTACCCTGAGGACTATTGATTAGAATGTGTACGCTCATCCATGGATCATTTGATATTTAAAAGATGTTTGAGATTTAATTTAGTAGCCCATAGTTATGCCATGTGTAATCTCTATGTTTATCTAGACTTTTCAATCTCTATATCACACTATTAGATCATCCTTGTCTAAACAAATAGAATCCATTAGATCTTGATCCTTAAGGTAAAATACCATTAGCTATTGAGTGTTATTTGGATGAGGTTGTGACACTTGCCATGTTCTCACTTATCCTAAGGCTTCATTGAAGTTTTAAATTGATATGTGTCATTAGATAAATTTGGCCTGAGTGAACGTGTACCATTGATCTCATGAACATGATAAAGATTTAGCTTAGGGTGAAGGTTTTTTATTCCATCTCTCCATTAGATCATGATCATCTGAGTAAATGTGGATTGTCAATCCTATGAACAAAAATGATGTTTAATTTAGTGCTTAGGGAACTTAAAATTTAAGCTAAAGTCTTAGACTAATGTTTTCATTCATATTAATAAATATGAATATATATTTAAGATAAAGTCTTGAGCTAAGTTAGAAACATAATAAAGGGGATGTCACATATAATAATAATACATGCCATAAATTATTAGGATAAGGATTTTTTTTGGGCTAAGTCTATAGACATAAAAAAAGTCTCGATGGTTAGTTAGACCATGTATAAACAAAGGGACCATGGGGGGTCAAAAGAATAAAGAGACCAAACGTAAAGATTTTAGACTAAGGTTTGGTTGTGTTAATAAACATGACTAAATATTAGGATAAAAATAAAATTAAGTCCATGGCATAATAAAAGGTACCTCATATTTTAGTTCGACCACACTAAGATAAAATGGAACAAAGAGGGGTCGAGAGTGAAGAACTTAGGAAAAATATTTTATACTAAGGTCTTGGTCATGTTAATAATCACAACTAGGACCTTAGGATAAAGTAGAACTAAGTCACATTAAAGTGTTCCCATGAAAAATGTTCCTACCAAATTTGAATTTAATTCAAAGGGTATGAGCTAGGGCCATAAGAGTTAGGGTTTTAATTTGATTAGATATAAAGTCAAATTGATTTAAACATACCAAAGGTTCATAAAATATCAAATCATTATTAAATCATAAAAATCAAACATTGCTCATTATAAGTGAACTCCATTAAACTTGTAATCTAAAACACAAATATCCAATGTTAAAAAATTTAGGCAAGATTGGATCAGAATTATGAACAAATATGCCAACCAAACCATGGTGTGGATGATCTTAAAATGAAGGTAAAGTGTAAAGAACTCTAATGTTACTCTGATGAGATGAATTTTTAAATTTAGGTTACAAATCTAGATATTTTAACACAAGGGTCCCCATTTTTTAGGAATGGGGGTATGTTGACCTCAATAGGCTCAAAATATGCTTAGATTATTATTCATGAGAAATTTTGAGATGTAGTCTTATGATCATACTCACCTAAAATTACTTTTTAGTAGTTTATGGATTATAATTCCTTTTGTTTCAAAATGTGATGTTTGGCATGAGGAATATTTTTAAATACTTCAATTATGTACATAGTATAGCTCACTTTTTCAAGGTGACTATGACATTTATCTCCCCTTAACATTAAGAGGGAGTGTTAGAAAAATTAATTCTAAGTGGGCTTAATTGACCCTTAGAATTGGTATTAATTAAATGAATAATAATAATAATAATATATTATTTATTACCATGAGGTGGAAACCTCATGATAATAAATAATAGAATTATAATTATTTAATTATTACTAAATTTTAATTAAATTATTTTATCATGATGGATGGACCCGTTACTTTTACAATGGTCACCTCCCTTGGTATTTCACTATAAATAGGTTTTTAACCTTATTATGAAATCATTCGAACATGAAATTATTTTATCATAGTCAACCTGCACAACTTGTGAAGGATATTTGAGAGGAGAAGTAAGAGGAGGAAGAATATGTTGTATTGGGCCTTAGTTTCTCAATAATTTTAATAATTATCATTTATGGGTTTTTTACCTCTTTAAAGTTTTCCCATGATAAATATATGTGCAATGATTCATTAATATGTGTGCTTCTTTTATTATTCTTTGATTATCAAATTCGCTATATATCATATCTTATAGATGTACATTATTTATAAATTATGTCAACTACTAGATACTTATATCCCACACAAGGACAATTGTATCAATGCAAGTGTCCAAATTATTATCCAATATCTGGTACTCAAAAGTCATTTAATTTGAAAAAATTTCAAACTCTATGGGGTCAAAACATTTATCTTATTGAAGCCTTCCATGAAATATTTTTAAAATATATGGTATAAATACAAATCTAAGCCTATTAATTATTAATATAGAAAATACCAAAAAAACATCTATTCAAGATCACTCAATTGATTTCACAATTGAGTTGTACTACCATGTTCTTCCCTATTTTCATATCAATCATAAGAAAAGTCATATTATAGGTATGAAACACTAAAATAAAAACCCATGACAAATATTTTTAGTTTAAAAACTATATAATTTCATGCATTTGCATATATTATATTTCACCCTTATGTACACACAAACCAAAAACTAGGGTAAAACTACATAAGTTTGAGGCCTTCTTTGGAGCATTGGCTATGTATAAATGCTCATTGATAAAGGGATCCTTAAGGTTAGATCAACATCATTATCCAACTAACCTAATTATGGAAAGGTAAAAATACCTAAGTGAAGAGCTAGGGTTTGATCCATACACAATCATCAAAAACCTATGTGCACAAATAAAATACATGAACAAAAAGGTGATAAAAAACCTAGAAGGCTCTTGTTTGTCACTGCAAAATATAGTTAATATTATATACAAGATAATTATGTCAAGATTAGGAATAAAACATCAACTCAAGTGTCACAAGGCATACACAAGTGTCCAAACCTCTAGAAATAAAATTTTTAGAATGTAATGAGTGGATTCGAATCTTGCCCTTGCTTGTTTCCACCTATGTACTTCTTAGATATACATGTGAATTTGTAGTTAATCTATGTATTATCCCTTATTAATGCTTATGCAATAAAACTATTTCAAGAAGTTATTTATAGAATGATCATGTTGAAATAAAATACATCTATATTTTTAGCTACCTTATGTAAACCCATCTCCAAGGAGAAATAATAGAATAATAAATTATTTTGAGATATTTTAGTACCTTATCCACCATAAATAACAAAAATAATACATTGGTTCATAAATGGAAGACAATTTAGCTCCTAATTTAAACATAAATACATAAAATAAAATGGTACTTGTTGACACTTGGATTTGAACCCCTTGAGGATATGTTTATCTCTTCTCATCTAAGTGGCACAATGGAGACATCTCTCTTGTTGTAGGTAACAATTTGTTGAGATGAATCTCTAGAAGGGCTAGTTATTTTAATGCATTATTTGAAGTACTTTCCTACCTATCAATTTTGGGATGAAAAAGAGATAATAAAACACTAAAAACTAAAAGGTGATGCACTAATATGAAGTATCTCCTATTGACTGAATTCCTACTACTTGAAGCTAAACAAGATTTTCTTCACTCAAAACTCACAACTAAAGCTAAATTGTCACATCAATATTTTATAAGCTAGGTTCAATAGGTACTTAAATGTTTAGGAGGGTAATGGATGATTAATTTTGGGAAAAAAATCATACACCACTTATATAAAACCTATACACTTAAAATAAAACACTAGAAAAGACCTATAATAATCACTCTTCTACACATTGGAGAATAATCAAGAGTAACATGCTAGAAAAGATGAACTTTTACTAGACAAGATCAATAAGATTGAAATCAAAACTCAATAGTATATCACGTGATTGTAAAAATATATTTTTTATTTATTCAAGAGTCCTTCAAGAACAAATTTGGATAGATTTCCCCCATTAACCAATGGAGGCTACCAAAAAAGAAGCAAAAGAATCTATATTTATAGCCTTTGAGAGAGAAATAAAGCTAAGGAAATTCAAAGGTCACTTGGACATGTGTCAATATTTAAAATGGGTTAAAATTTTAATTAAAAATATGACTGAGGTGAAATATTCAATGTTAGGATGTCTAATTTTCCATACAACATATGAAATGGATGAAAAATGTCTCAAATTTCCTTACCTTGGCTCAAAAAACTACCTTCATCATTTGGACCTATTTGACCATCCCACCACTAACTAGGGATATGTATTATGATTGTAATAAGAGGTAAGTTATTCATTTATTAAATTACATGCATTGGTTACATTCCTACTAATTTATAAACTTCTAGAATGAAGCAATCACTGTCTGTAATCTAGAAAGTCCTTGTTTCAGTTACCCCTCACACTTGGCCTAAAAAATGCATTAAAATTTTCCATGAAATTTAATGTGATGGAGTGAGTGAAATCCTTAAATAGCTTAATTCTCATATAATTCTCAAATTAACCTTAAAAATACATCCATTTATTTTTTCCACACTTTTCACTCTTGTGCTCACTATGCCAATTTTGACTAGCTGAAAGGAGAGCTTTAGTTAAGACACTTATAAGATTTTTAATATAATAAAATGAAAATTTTGAGTTATATTTTATCTTCTCAAACCTCCTAGAACCTAAAAAACATAAAAAAGGTGAGAAAAACACTATTTTCATGTTGTTTGTATAGTTTCATACATATTATTTTTATGGATGAGATCCTGATTGAGTATTCTCCATCATCCAATAGGTTTAATTTCCAAAATATTCCATTTTAATGTATCTCCATGCTTTTTTTCTATATCGGGATCCTCTAAGGGTTTACTAAGGTTTTAGACTATTTATTTTCTTAATAATTATTCATATAGATGTCACATTCAAGTCTCCAAATAATGCCACATATTTATTTTTAAGGACCATATATAACTCCCCCTAACCCATTTTTTTCCCATGTAGAGCCTTAGCAAAGATATGAGCTTTACAAGTTGACCCATCGATCTTGTTTCTCCACTTTTCTACATGCTCAAGCTATCTCTAGGCCAAAAACAATCTTCTTACAAGTTTATTTGCATAAAAAAATATTATAAATTTCTAAATGAACTCCATAAACATTCCCCAATAATTTTTATATCTCATCAAGGACTATACATGAAGGTAGATCACCAATTAGCTTTAAGTCTCCTCAAGGCCTAATGGGCTTGGCATACCCTTTGCTAGTTTGTATCACTTGGTCGGATATAACATTCTTAGTATGGTTTATTATTCATGTTAAAACCTAATTAATACTCAAAAATTCATAACATGACCTCTCAAACACTCCTTTCATCTTTGTTCCTGTCTTTTACCAATTAGGCCTATTGGAAACTTACCTAATTGGATTATGTGCATGAAAAATTAGGTCATCCTAAAGGGTTAGATATTGTGTGAGTGTTCATATGAATCCATAAATATTACATATACATCCAATAATATTAATTTAATATCGTAATTCCTTATCTTAAGTCATTTACTCATTTTGGCACTCTTTCCCTATTTTGCCAAAGTTCTGATTTTCATGAGTGGCTGATATTTGAGACAAAATAGAGAGATATATCCCTCATAACCATGGAAAAATTAAATTATTTGGAGATTTTTAATATCATAATTAGGATATTTACAAAATTTAAATGTCATATTCCCTCATTTAGTTACCTAACCAACTCAATTTGTTAAAAAAGGGGGCTAAAAAACACTATTTTCCTGAATTTTTGTCTAAATCCACTTGTGGATGACCTTTCCAAGCCAATTATATTCATCTAGGCTGTATAAAAATTAATATCACCTTAATTTCATGATAATTAATCTTTTACACCCTTTGAAACCCTCTTCTTATATATATTTTTTACCTTTGTTCATTGGATTAAGAGCTCTCGTAGACAATTGTATAGAATGATGCTTATTTATTAGGTGAGGAAAGCATCTAAACACTTTGGCAATGTGTGGGAGTTATTAAGACACTTATTGAAACATAATGAATCATGTATTTTCCATTTTAAACCTCTCCTTACCCATATATATTCTATGTCTCATTTTTCCCCTTACTTGCCTAGAGCCTGTTGTAGGTGTATACAGGGATCTTAGGACCTTGTGTAGAATTGTGTTTCCATAGAAATGGTTTTATAACACCGATAAAATTATATTTAAGGAATTTATTTACTATTTAAATATTTTTTTATCTCCCATTCACTATATTAATGAACTTTATCACCAAACTAGGCCCTTTCCTATACCCTAACTGAGACCCCCTACCTATAGGTGGACTAAGACCTTATCCACTTGGTCATGGTGTTAATAGGTTATTTGAAACATATTTTGTGTCATATAATTATATATTCACTTTTAACCTCACTTTTAAGGTATTTATTCACTATTTAAATAATTTTTTTCTCCCATTCACTATATTAATGCATTTTATCACCAAATTAGGCCCATGACTATACCCTAACTGAGACCCCCTACCTATAGGTGGACTAAGACCTTATCCACTTGTTCATGGTGTTAATAGGTTATTTGAAACATATTTTGTGTCATATAATTATAAATTCACTTTTAACCTCACTTTTATGTTTTTTAGAGCATGAACTAGGTCTCCTTAGATTGAGACACTCCTCTTAAGACCATTCTAGATTGAGACAAAATAGGGTCTATTATAGATCAAGATGGGGATGTGAGAATTTATTTGAGTTTTGGGGAACTTCATTGGAATTATATTGAATTAAAACCATGGATGTTTTACCTTTTACTGACCTTGGATATCTTAGGACCAACTTGAAACTCATGTTGACCCTTAATTGAGGTACCCTTACTTGACTAATGTAGGTTACCATTTCATGCTTATAAGAGTCCTGTAGGTGGTGATAGGCATGTACAATGTTATACCTTGGCCCTTTATTGATGTATTTTATTTAATATTGTCTCCTTATACTATTATAATCATTCAATTCATGTCCTTATGCTTGTTAATGTCCTTCAAAGTGATAAAAGGCCTTTTTACCACTACAAGTCTATAGACATCATTAAGGTTTTTCAGTGTGTTTTTAGATGTGTTTGAGGCTCTAGAAACCCATATTGTTCTTTTCATTTCCTCCTCAAATTTTGTAGGGTATCTTTAAAATTTTAGGGTTAGAATTTTCACCCTTTTATATGTTTTGAATCCTCTTGTCAATATGTTTTAGAAGGTCTACCAAAACCTCTTGGATCTCTATTTTGCTCCTTTAGGGATTCCATCCCTAAACTCAGTCCTTGGCCTTCCAATTGGTTCCATGTTTCCATTTTTCCTTATAACGACTTGTATGGATATTCCATGGTTTCTTTATGATGGAGATGGAAAAATATAATGTGACATCCTTTTGACCCTTCCATATAACATCTCCACCTTATGCTCAACCACATGTATAAGGTTGTTTTGAGAAGCAAAAGAGTAGACTAGGTGTGGATAGATAGAAACATTAATATAAAAGAGACTCACATTCCTTTTATGAACTTAAAAATTCTCTTAAAGAAAAAACAAGGAGTTGTGACACATATCCATCTCCCTTTACATCGGCATGATGTCAACAAAGGCCTGTAAGTGCATGTTCTAGGAAGAACATGTGGGTAGAGCATAAAATTGAGATAAACATGGTGGTTAACTAGCTCAAAACTATCAAAATGCCATTGTAACTCATCAAGTATATGACCTCCATCTTTTAAAATTTGGAACCAGCTTCAAAACACCTATTACAACATGAAAATCACCTATATGTACATGGAATTCAATAAACAAGGGCATTTCATGACTAAGATAGCTTGGGACATGAGCACATGGTCAAATATATACCTCCTTTAACATTCCAAGGGAACCTCACTCAACATCCAAAGTCTTTAAAATCTAAAACACCTCCACTATCACTTCATATATAGGATGAACAAGCTTATGTATGGAATTCAACTAAAACTAGACATGAAGTTGGCAAATGAAGAAAAACAAGCTTGAAAACAACTCAAGGATTGCCATGGTGAGATAAAAACATAATTATATGGTCACATGACCTATGATCTTATATAAAACTCTTTCCTAGTTGAAATAGACACCTACATGAGAGAGACACTTAGCAAATCAAAGCACTTCACCTAAAACTACACATGGTGACACCTCCTTGTATGATAGACCAATTTTTCTCATCCAAAAATCATGAATCATTCAACCAAGAATTAGTACTATATAATAATAAATACCAAATCCTCTATATCCAACACCACCAACTAGTTCATATAGATTTGGCATAAATGGAGAAAAACATATAGTGTGCACTAAATAACAACCAAATTATCATAGTCAAATTGATATCAATGGTTCATATAGCATAGTTGAATAATATTAAAAATAAATATATTAAAATTAAGGTATCCTAGTTTACTATAATCTCAAAAAATAATTTTGTTTGAAACTGACTATGTTTCTTGTTTTGAGCAAAAACTCGAGGGTCACTCCAGTTTGCCAAGAAGAGCAATAAATGTTCATAATGGTTTTAGCATCCAAATGACTATTTAAGATCAAAACAAGATTTTATGTGAGTTTTATAAGGATGAGGAGACCCCACATGATATTTTACACATGGCACACTTCCCAAAAAGCTATACAAGTGTCATTTTATCTCTTTTTCAACTTATTTCTACAATTTTAGTTAAGGAATATGAAACCTTATAATGTGAATGACATATATTAAACTCATACTAACTTCTTGGATGTTTAAAATGAAAATATAGCACTTAGTAACATTGTGAACCATGCCAATTACATTAATGACCCCTACAAGTACATAGAATGACCCCAAATGGATAAGTTGACCAAAGTAACTAAAACCAAAACTAAAATGACCTTAAATGACATCATATAACAAGTAATACTTCCTATTAAAATATATTAAGACCCCTTAAAATGTTTAAAATCAAAATTTTTGCCTATGGGTGCCCAATTTTGACTAAAGGTCAAAGTTGTTCAACAAAATGGAGACTCATAGGGGTAGTATGCTTGCCATACTAAGGGCCAATAGCCTTATCCTACCAAGGGCCAATGGAATAAATTTATTATTGGAGAAAACTATCAATTAATCTATCAAAAAAAAACACCACAAGAAGAAATCAAGACAAATCAAGACATAAAATAAGGTGAGACAAAAGATAAAACTCACACATGTGCATAAGCTCTTAGGGAATACAAGGAAAGCAATAAAATATGTATAAGGAGAGAGTAGAACCTTAGTAATAATGTTTGAGATATATCCCATTGATTAGGATATGAATCTCCTCTCCATCGAACCTTGAGAGTTGGAAAGCAGTGTGTTGCTTGCATTATGTGATTACATATGGGCCACTCCACAAAGCATCAAACTTTGTGTGTCTTCTAGGTTTAACTCTATCTTCATCACACTTTAGGATAATTTATCCCTCCTTAAAACTTATTGGAATGGGATTCTTGTCAAGTATCTCCTAGTTTGTTCTTGGTGAGTTCTCATAGTTAGTAAGCTTGATCTCTTATCTCTTCAAGCTCCATCAACTCACATAACTTGACATATATGCTTTCACTTTCCATCAATCACAGCTAATAAGTGAGGTCCAAGGCTAGTAACTCAAGTGAAATAGGTAATCTATCTTCTCTCCCATAAATAAGTGTGTATGGTGAGTTTCCAATTTCTCTCTTTGGGGTAATCCTATCAGCTCAAAGGGTTGTCTTCAACTTGGAATGACAAGTTCTTTGGTTTTCCTCCATTATTCTCTATATGATCTTGATTAGATTCTTGTTTATGGATTGAACTAGTCCATTACCTTAGGGATAATATTTGGAGGAGGTATTAATATATATTCCATGTTTCAAGGACCATTCACTTTTCTTCACTCTAAGAAAATCCAATGTATTATCTAAAATTATTGTTGAAGGAGCCCTAAACCTTGTTATTATACCTTCATAAAAGTCTAAAACTAACTTTTCATTTTCCTCTTTGAGAGATGTAGCCTCCACCCATCTTGTAAAGTAATCTGTAGCAGCCAACACCCACTTGTGACTATTACTAGAAGGTGGATTGATTAGACCTATGAAATCCAAACCCCATTGCAAGAAGGGTTGATCAACTTAGATTAGATGAAGAGGCAAGGTAGTAATATTTTACTTGCCATCAAAGAGAGAACACTTTTGTAATTTTATTACCTAAGAATGGGTGTCCTTGAACATTCTAGGCCAAAATTATCCATCCCTCATAAACCTAGCAATTATGGTTCTTGAAGCAAAGTGACAACCAACTGGTCCATCATGAAACTCAAATAGTACTTTGTCAATCTGATCTAAGTCAATACACCTCAATAACACACCTAAAAAATATTTCCTAAATAACACTCCATTAACAAGTACATAAGGAATGGGTTTTAATCTAAAGTACCTTCTTATAACTCTATCAAGACCTTGTGGATACTCATCAGTTTGAATAAAATGAATCATATGTCATGTCCAACTCCTCATGGATGAAGATGTAGCTATCATAAGGTCATCATGAAGTAACAAAACAACATCCTTTTACTCCTTCAAATCTGAATCAAGATGCTCAAATAACCCCTTTCCTTTCACTAACTTGATTATCTTGATTTACACATCATATTCCATCACTTTTGTGATCCAACCTACCTCTTCTCATTCAAATCTATGCTCAAGATAAATTATTTGACACTATGATGAGGTACAAATATGTGAATTTTGTTATTAGATAACATATGCCTAAATTTCTTTAGGCTCCTAATAATTGAAAGTACTTGCTTCTCAACATAGGTGTATTTTACCTCATCCTTCTAAACCTTGACTAAATAAGGTAATATGTTGCTCTGAATTTTCATCATTTGCTTGAGTTACATCTTCATTTCCAAAAGCATACACACTGAAGTCCTTTGTGAAATTAGGACTTGTAAGGGTTGGATCTTGAGCAATGGCTTATTTGATCTCTTCAAAACTTTCCTTCCTCCTTCTTGTCCAAGTGAAAACTTCATCCTTCATTATCATGGAGGTTAGAATATTGACCAAGTTATGAAAATCAGGAATGAATCTTGTTATAAAATTGATTTTCCTAAAGAAAATTTTCAAACCTTTTTTGTGTTTAGGCAAAGAAATGTCAAGATGGCACTCACCCTTTCAGGGTCTATAGATAAGCCCTTCTTAGAGATAATTTGTCCTAAGAGTTTACCTTCATGGATAGAAAACACACATTTCTTTGGGTTTAGAGAGATCCCAAACTCTCTACACCTTTCAAAAATCTTTCATAGGTGATTCAAGTGACCCTTTTCATCCTTGGAGAAAACTATTACATCATCAAGATATACCAACACAATGTCATTGATTAATCCTTGAAAATCCATATCCATTGCATGTTGAAATGTAGCTCCAACATTATACAATACAAAAGGCATTTTATTATAACCATATATACCCCATTTAATAGTAAAGGATTTCTTATATCAGTCACTTTCCTTCACCAAAATTTGATTGTACCTAGAATACCCATCAATGAGAGAAAACCTTTCACTACCTACCATAACTTGAAATATTTTTTCCATAGAATGGAAATGATAATGATCCTTCAAGGAAACTCTATTAAAGTCCATAAAATCAACACACATCCTGATCTCTCCATTCTTCTTCCTAATAAGGAGTAAGTTTGCCAACCAATATGAATGCTTAGTAGGAAAGATGATTTTGGAATCAATCAACTTAGTGAGTTATTTCTTCATGAGGGCCTAAATCTTAGGATTGATTGGCCTTTGTATTTTCTTTATAAGATTTTAATTTTAATCTATCTTTATGGTATGTTGAGATAAGTTTGGGTCAAATACTTTCAAGTCACTATATTCCCATGCAACGACATCAAAAAAACCCTTGCATAACTCAACAAAATCATGCTTCACTTCAATAGTACATACATTTCCAAATGCAAGCAACTTGTCCTTGAAGATTTTTACTCTCTCATAGTTATCTATCTTGGTATACATGATTACCTTCTCTTTCTTCATCTTGTCATCCTCATTGAATATGCCTCTCAAGATTGACTAGGCTTTTAGGAAATTTATTGGACATTAATCAGACAATCTGCCCTCCATATTGTTGATGTAGTTTGCACTAATTCTTAGTAGAAAACTCAACCTCTTCTTGTAGAAAAAGTGCTATGTATTGATCATTATAAAACACTTTCCAATTAGTGACATTATCTCATATGGAGGGCCTTACAATCACCTTTAGATGAGGTTGGTTATTATCCTCTTTTATCCCCTTTGGAACATCAAACTGAGCTCCAATTGCTGCCAACCTATCAGCATGCTTTTTGTCCTCTTTTGTAATATATTTGATGTTAAAATATTGGAAATTTTCCACAATACCCCACACTCTATGCTTACATGACTTAATCAAAGAGTTATTGGTCAAATTTTTCCCTCTCACTTGATTCACAACTAAGTCACTATCACCAAATACTTGTAATTCCTTGACAAATCTTTTCCTTGCCCACTCAAGGCCATTAATGAGGGAATCATCTTCTACCACATTTAAAGTACAAGAGAATTGAAATCTGAAGGTGGAATAGTAACTTTATTTAGAAGGGGAAACCAACATTGCTCCACCACCTACCCCAATCTTGCTTATTGACCCATCAAACAAAAGTTTCCATAAACCATCTATTTATTCACTTGGTTTCATCAAATTTGGAATGAAATAATCTTCCTCATGCATACAATACACCTTAAGACTAGATTACTCCATGAATTTTTAATGATTATGTTCATAATGTTCATCTCCCCATTCATCTAAGTATAAATAAGAAAATCCTTCAAGGGAAGATGTTAGAGATTGGTCAATGTGGAGTTCCTCTTCATCAATGATGACATATTTGACATTTTCCACTTTATGTGTGTAAGGCTCCAAGTGATTATGATGAATAAGTTCTGATTCAATCTTCACCTTAGTACCATACTTTGTCCTAAACACCATGTAGGACCAATTGGTAACCAAATATCCACCTATCTTAGCTATAAACTCTCTTGACAAACAAAGAGAAAAGTATGGAGGTAAATCTTCCAAAACCACATAATGAGGAATGGAAAAGGTAGGAAAATAATTTAGGATCAAATTCAAATATTTAACTACCCTCAAAGTCTTGGTTGGTGATCCATCCAATTGTAAGACTCCCTTAGTCATTTGCTCATATTTGAGGCCTAGTTTATCTGTTATACACTTGGGCATAACTAAAGTACTAGCGCCACCATCTATGATGTAATTATGAACCAATAAATCACCAATGGTTAGAGATAGGTATAAAGGAGTTTTTTCTTTCTTATTCAATTAACCATCTATAGGTTAAGCTCCATTAACTAGGATAACATTTTCATTCATAGATGAGCCAAATTTCTTACCTAATCCTTGAAATTCCTTTTAGAGCATATCTTTCTACCCTGGTATTGCCAAAGAATCCCACAATTATATGTTCATGTATAGCTTCTTCATTTGGTCCACTATCTATGATGTAATTATGAACCAATAAATCACCAATGGTTAGAGATAGGTATAAAGGAGTTTTTTCTTTCTTATTCAATTGACCATCTATAGGTTAAGTTCCATTAACTAGGACAACATTTTCATTCATAGATGAGCCAACTTTCTTACCTAATCCTTGAAATTCCTTTTGGAGCATATCTTTCTACCCTGGTATTGCCAAAGAATCCCATAATTATATGTTTATGTGTAGCTTCTTCATCTAGTCCACAACATTAATGGAAGAATTGCTCACCTTTGGGACCTCCTTATAAATACTAACCCCTTGTGATGTAGCTTATGAAGGTGGGTGAATAGGAGCTGTGTTTACATTTTGAAACATTTGACCATCTTGCACTCTAGGAGATAAATTTGACACACTCACCATTAGAGATGATGTGGGGATAAAAATAGGTCCTTGAGTTTATCCTTTTTACTCTTCAATATCCCTTTTCTTAGGCCTAGTGTTAGAGGCAACACTAGTATTCATATTAATTGAATTCCCCAAGTGATTAATAGAAAAAAATTCTCCCTCTAAATGGTTTATGAGGGTAGAATCAATTTTGATTTACCATTATCTATTCCACTTTTCATTGGTCCTTCAAAGCTTGAGACATGGGAATCTTGATTTCCTTGTATTTTCATGGTTTGATTGTGCATCTCATTTACATAAGAAACTTTTTTTTTATTTTGCTTAAAAGGTTGATAGCATGGTTGTTCTTGAACCAATTTTTTTTATGTGGGAACAAGATCTTTAGAGGATGAGGAAGAATTAGGATTGTATATTTGATAAGGCCTAACATGAATGATTTGACCTATTTCTTGAATTTTGCTTTGAAAAGGAAGTATATTGGTTTGCCCTAACTGATTGTAAGGTTGTTATGGCCTATAACTTTGGGGTTGTTTCCTTTTGAGGGTAACCAACTTATTAGTGACACTTTGGATCAAAATTTTAACTTCATGGATCTCATTTGAAGGGGTAATGGTAGGCCTTTCTTAAGTAGGCAATGGAGATAAAGTGGGTAATACAACTTGGCTAGGAGGCTACAAATTAGGGAATAGTGGAATTAGTGGTGTAGGAGTAATCTTCTATACTTGAACAAGATAATTCTCAGCATTGATGACTATCTCATAAGTAGTAGGGAGTGTATTCCCACCCATGGATTGGATCATCATACCTAAATCACTATTCAATCCTTTTAGATAGTATAAAAATGCATAGTTTTGAGTAGGTCTCATAAGGGTTGGGATCCTATCCCATGTTTTTTGAAATCTAGTATTAAAGTATTGTATAAAATCTTATGGGTCCCTCCTTATAGTGGTTAATTATTTAGCTAGAGATAGATGATCACTCTTTTCTCCAAACCTCTTAGTTAATAGATATCCTAGTTCATCCCATGAACCAATATAATTTTTAGGTAGAGTCCCATACCAATCCAAATATTTTCCTTTTAAGGACAATGCCAACAACCCAATAACCACATTCTCTTAAATGATATTATGGATATTACAAAAGTTTTCAATGTTTTTAATATTTTCATGTTAAGCATGGGATATATTGAGAGGGGGGATGAATCAGTATATCATATATCTTATAAATATTTTACTTAATCAAACTCTACTTAATCATACATTCAAGATATGAAATAAAATTGAAGTAATAACATTTACCACATAAGAAAGAGAGAGAGACTAGATTTTATGTGAAAACCCAAAGTGGGAAAAATCATGGAGAACAATCTCAAGTATATGAATGAGCACCAACTCAAATTACAAAGTTTGCAAGCACCAACTTGTAGGAGCACCAACTTACAAGAGCACTAACCCCTTTTTCAAGCACCAACACAACAACTATTTGTGAGCACCAACCCATAAGATAGCAACCCCTTATAAATATTTTTGAGCACCAACCCATCTTATGTATAAAACACAACTATCTCTCAATGTTTCTTTCTCAACAAATGATATAACTCTATAATATCTCTTTCTATTTCTCCTCTTTTCTTATATAAAACAATTAAAAACATTGAACTCTCTTACATATAACAAATGGCTTCCCAAGCCTTTATTTATATCTTTCTAAATGGCCTTTGGAATTCACCCTTTGTGACTCTTCACTCTGCATGGAAAATGGCATCAAACTTGCATGAACCTTTGAATCCTTGTACTTGAAAAGTCACATGGTGACCCTTCATGAGCAAATGTGATCTTTCCCCCTTTGTCTTTATTTTGGTGACCTTTCAAATTCCTTAAGGTGACTTTTCATGAAAAAATGTTTCATACCCTCTTTTGTCTTCACTTAGTCACTCTTGGAATTCCTCTTGATGAATCTTCATGGGAAAATGCATCCCATTCCTCTTTTGTCTTTACCCAGTGACTCTTTGAATTCTTCATGGGCATTCTTTTAACTTTTATGCAACCAAAAATATATTCATTAATATTAAATAAATATCAACACATTTTAGCCAAAATATGAATATTAAAACCATGTTTAGACAATAAATGCTATGAGGTTTTTATCACCAATGCTAGACCTTTGACATCAATGACAATATTTCTAACAATCTCCCCCTTTGTCATTGATGGAAACCTCAAATTGAAAGTACCAAATCCTAAAACCTATACTACACATGATAACCTACACATACTACCATCTAAAAAACATAAACTAACTCCCCCTTACTTTAGCATCCTATACCTATTCCTTGTACCTATTTCTTATTCTTCACCCCATTTGATATCAATGGAAAAGGGCCTATCCTAGAGCTAACACTTATCTCCCCTTGAATTTATGTTGATCCTCAATGGTAGTAAGTAAAACAAATTACTCCCAACTTATCTTGTAGATACTCGAATGTGTCTTTTCATAGTGCTTTTATGAAAATATCTACAATTTATTCTATAGTATTGATATATTCCATCTTGACCTATTTATGTGCAACATACTCTCTCAAGAAGTGATATTTTATAGGAATCTATTTAGTTATTAAATACATCACTAGATTCTTAGAAATATTAATAAAACTTATGTTGTCACAAAAAAGAAAAATAGGTTCATCATATTTTACTTTGATATCTTCCAAAGTTTGCTTCATCCAAAGCACTTGAGTACAACACAATACCACTAAAATATATTTTACTTTAGCTATATAAAGTGATACTAAATTATATTTTTTTATTAGCCATGATACTAATCTATCATCAAGGAAGAAAGATCCTCCACTTATACTCTTTTTATCATCTAAGCAACCTACCCAATGTAAATCTGCATAAGCAACCAAAGTGAAATCTCTATCTATGGGATACCATAATCTATAATCTATTTTCCCCTTGACATATCTAAATATTCTCTTTACAAACTAAATATGAAACTCCTTTAGGGCTATCTAATATCTCATAACCATGCCTACTACATGCATGATGTCTGGCCTCGATGTTATCAAATATAAAATATTACCAATCATAGATCTATATAAAGATTGATATGCAACAGGGGAATATTCATCCTTACTCACCTTGTTCCCTATACCCATTGGTGTGCCAACTAGTGTACAATCCTCAAAACCAAATTTTTCAACATTTCCTTGGCATATTTACTTTGAGATATGAAAATTATTTTATCTAACTAAAATATTTGCAACCCTAAGAAAAATGACAATTCTCCAAGCATAACATCTCAAATTATTTTTGCATATTATCATAAAATTCTTTTATCATCTTTTCAATGTTTCTCCAGATATTATGTCATCAACATATACCACAACAATCAAATAATTCTCACCTTTTATTTTGATGTAGAGATTACTATTAGAAAAATCTCTCTTGAAACTTTGATCTTCTAAGTACTTATCAAATCTTGTATACCAAGCTCGAGGAGCTTGTTTCAATCCATACAGTGCTTTCTTCAATCTTCATACATGGATAATATAATTTGAGAGAATAAATCCCTTAGGATACTTAATATAGACCTCTTCTTCTATACTCCCATTTATGAAGGTAGACTTGACATCCATCTAAAACACTTTGAAATTTTTAAACACTACATATGCAAGAAAAATTCTAATAGCCTCTAACCTTGCCACTGGTGAAATTTTTCTTCAAAATATATACCCTTAATCTGAGCATATCCTTTACAACTAACCTTGTTTTATTCCTCATAACTTTAACATCTTCATATAACTCATTTATATATACCCATTTTGTTTCTATCACATTTTCATCTTTTAGTCTATGCACTAATTCCCAAGTATCATTATTTTCTATTTGATTTAATTATTCATCCATTTCCTTAACCCAATACTCATCATGCATAAATTCTAAAAAAAATATAGTCTAAATTTTGGATAATAAATAAAAATTTACTTGTTCAGATTCACTTACCATCATCCTTCTAGTACAAACTCCTTCATTTATGTTCTTGATGATGTCACTCTTATTATGATTGCTTTGAACATATTTGGATGGGGTCTTGGTGTCCTTTTTCTTCTCCTTCTCATCTTCATTTGACTCTTCAAAATATTATTCTTCCATGATTTTAGGAGTGTCCACTAGATCACTAGACTTTGTGTTACATCTTCATCTATATTGACACTTGTACTTTCAATAATCTTCTTAGTTCATTTTTTATAAAATTTATAATCTTTACTTTTTCTAGAATATCCAATAAATATACCTTCATATATTTTATATTCAAACTTACCCAATTTTTCATTGGTTCTCTTTATGAAGCATTTACTACCAAAAACTCTAAAGTAATCAGTTGCAACTAGTTTGTCTATCCATAGCTCATAAGTAGTCTTGTCACTATTGACTCTCAATAATGCTCTATTCTAAATAGTCACTATTATACCAATGACCTCTCTCTAATATTTATCTATTATCTTGGATTCATTTATCATTAACCTCACCATCTCTTGAACTATTCTATTTTTTTGCTCAACTACTCCATTTTGTTATGGAGTTCTAATTGTTGAATAATAGCTATTTATCCCATGGTCTTCAAAATACTCAATAAACTCATCTGACATGAATTATCCTCCTCGATCTAATCTCAGGCACTTAATATTTAATTAGTTTTATTCTTTAAAAAATCCTTGAATGCTTTGAGTTCTCATAGGTCCACACAAATTAGTGTGAATAATCTCTAACATCTTAGTGGTTGAGTATTCTTTTGTGTTGAACCATCTTTTGACCTGCTTCCCATGTTGGCATGGTTCACAAAGTGTGTACGAGGGATTTTTAATTTATGGAAGATCTCTAATTGTTTGCTTCTTATTGATGTTGACAATATTGTGAAAATTTATGTGTCCCATTCTCCTATGCCATATCCAACATTTATCAACTTGACTCAAACAACATTTTTGACCTTTGATATATAATAACATATATAAATTTTATCCTATTCTTTGAGCATTTACAATCAACACATCTAAATATTTTATCCTAATTTCAAAACCTTATGCATAAAATTTTATTGTGTGTCCCTGATCACACATTTGACTTACACTCAAAATACGCTTAAGACTTCTACATACATAACTTTTTTAGTCTTAATTCTACCATTATCTAAACTTAGTGTACTTTTTTGGCAATTTTGGTAGTAATATTGTCTCTAAATTTCACTGTGCCATCATTAATCTTCTTTAGGGTTATAAAATTTCTCTTGTCTCATAAAAAATGCCTCAAAAATCCACTATTAATGAACCATGGATTTTCTTTGTTTCTTTCATGCAAAGCTGTCTAAACCAACATAGAATTTTTAGGTTGTTTCTTTTGCCATGAACCTATCTAAACTTTCTTGTTGGTGAATGGAGCCTTGAAACTCTGGTCCTTCTTGATTGAATTGAACATGCTTCTATATTACCAGGCTATGTTTCTAAATTTATTGTAATTTTGACATATTATGGCCTCTTCATTAAAGCCTGATAGAGGAGCAAAAGAGTTATGGCTTCTACTTTAATCTGAATGAGTTTCCTTCTCCTTGTTTCTAAAATTGTTAGCCCTTTTTTGACATTCTATTTTATTATGACCATATCCATTACAATAAAAATAGTAACCATAAAAATAGAACATATTTGTGTATCTTTGACATGATTTCCTTTTGTAGCTCTGTTCCTTCTAACCTTCTTTGTTTGAGATGTCCTTTGTATTCTTAACTTCTTCCTTTTTCATTTTATCTTTTTTAAGAGCTTCAATATAGCTAATTCCTTTTTCTATATTAACCTTGTCTATGAAATTAGTGGCCTCCCCTTTCTATTTTGAATCATTATTTGCTTTATCATTAACTATTTTATTTATTTTCTCAAGATCTATTTTTAAAGAGGTGATTTTAACAACATATCTTTCACATTCTTCACTTACATTTTATAACTAAGCTGTTAGATCTTCTTTAGTCTTTTTGGATTCTTCAATGTGTACTTGTAGATCTTCAATTATTTATTTTGACTCCTTTTCATTGTTCTTGATTTGGTGCTTCAATTTGTGATTCTTCTTCTCAAGAGCTTGTAATTCTCATAAGGCACAAATGATTTCTCTTTCTAGATTCACTTCAGCTTCATCTTTTTCTTCTTCTTGATCATCTATACTTTTGCTTGTAGAGTCATCTTCATGTATGGTCATGAATAAAATATCTTCTTCATCTGAATCACTGACTCCACTATCTTTAATTGAGCTAAGATCTTTAGAGTATAAACTCTTCTTGTTTATTCACTTCTTAAATTTGCCTTTGAAATTCTTCTTGTATGTAGACCTTCCTTCTTCATTGTCACCATTACTCTTATCTAGGAATTTAGCTACAAAATTTCCATTATTTCCATAATTAAAACATTTAAAAGGTAATTTTCCTTGATATTTACATGTGCCCTTTTTTATCTTGTAGATGAATAGATCTCTATTTTCATCTTCATCATTTCTAGAGCTATCACTTGATTCTTAAATCTTAGCCTTCTCTTTATTTGATGTCTTGAAATTAGCTTCCCTCTTTGAGGGTTTCTCTTGTTCGGTCCACATCCCATATGCCATAAGAATACCATGTAGTTCATCCATCTTTAGCTTGGCTAGATCCTTCATCTCCTCAACTACCAAAAACTTTGCATCATATCTCATTGATAGAGATCTGAAAACCTTTTGTACCACCACTAATTCTTATTACTTTTCTCTAAGGCCTTGAATATGATTAACTCTTTGATCAACCCACAAAAGATAACTTTCTATATTTTCTTCCTCTTCCATTTTCAAACTCTCAAACTATTTTTTGAAATTCTAGAGCTTAGCTTGCCAAACCTTTCCATTACCTTTATAAATATTTTAAAGATTTACCCAAGTCTCATGAGCAGATTTGCATTGCATAAATTTAACAAATTTTGATTCACATAAACCACATAAAATAGCATTTAAAGTTTTAGCATTATTTTCACTTGCCTTCTTTTCTATTGAAGTAGTCATAAGTGTATGTGGGTCTTCGTATTTCTCCACACCTTCTTGAAAAATTCCAAATCCAAGAGAAATTAAATAAGTCCTTATCCTTGTGATCCAAAAAGCATAATTTTTCACATCTAAAAAAGGTGCCTTATTTGTATAAAAACCTTCATGTAATCTAGCCATCGTGGTTTCCTAATCTACCTTCAAGCTGTTAAACTCTTTCAGAAAGAACTTGCTCTGATACCAATTTTTAAGCATGGGATATACTAAGAAGAGGGGGTGAATCAATATATCATATAAATTATAAATATTTTACTTAATCAAACTCCACTTAACCATATATTCAAGATATGCAATAAAAATAAAACAATAACATCCACCATACGAGAGAGAGAGAGAGAGAGAGAGAGAGAGAGAGAGAGAGAGAGAGAGAGAGAGAGAGAGAGAGAGAGAGACTAAATTTTTACGTAGAAACCCAAAGTGGGAAAAACTATGGAAAATAATCTCAAGTATATGAATGAGCACCAAATAAAACTATAAAGTTTTCAAGCACCAAATTGCAAGAGCACCAACCCCTTTTCTGAGCACCAACATAGTAACTATTTGTGAGCACCAACCCCTTGAAAATATTTGTGAGCACCAACCCACAGGAGCACCAACCCCTCTTGTGTATAAAATACAATTATCTGTAAATGTTTCTTTCTCAACAAATGATAGAACTCTATAATATATTTTTCTATTCTCTCTTCTTTTCTTATATAAAACAATTATAAACCATGCACTCTCTTGCATATAATAAATGGCTTCCTAAGCCTTTATTTATAGCTTTCAAAATGACCTTTGGCATTCACCCCTTATGAATCTTCACTCCTCATGGAAAATAGCACCAAATTTGCATCACCCTTTGAATCCTTGTATTTTAAAAGTCACATGGTGACCCTTCATGAGTAAATGCATCCATTCCCCTTTTGTCTTTATCTTAGTGACCTTTCAAATTCCTTAAGGTGAATCTTCATGAAAAAATGCACCATACCCTCTTTTGTCTTCACTTGGTGACTCTTGGAATTCATCAAGATGAATCTTCATAGGAAAATTCATCCCATTCCTCTTTTTTCTTTACCCCATGACTCTTTGAATTCTCCATGGGCCTTCTTTTGAGTTTTATGCAACTAAAAATATATTAATTAATATTAAATAAATACCAACACATTTTAGCCAAAATATGAACACTAAAGACACCTTTAGATAATAAATGATATGGGTCATTTATCACCAATTCTATACCTTTGACATCAATGAATATATTTCCAATAGTTTAATGAAACAATAGGACCATCTCAACTAAAAGATAAAATACTCTTAAGGGCTGCTCTTGGAATTTGGTCATATTGGGCAAGATTAAAAGGACATGATTTGGTAAAGGATATAAAAGGTTGGTTTTTAGCCATGTTGAAATGTGACTTATGATTATTAGGGATTGAAATAAACAAGAACTTAGACTTCTTAAACACCAACTCCCTTGAATAAGCATGAGCATTCACAATCCTAAACCTTTTGGTAGGATATGGATGCAATTTCACAAACTCAAAGGGTATACCTTTAGTAGCAGACCTAGTGGTCACCTTTGGAATTTAAATTAGGAATTGATCAAAAACCAAAGATTTGAAAACTTTATTGGAGTTGTTAGGTACTAAATGTAGATGCTCTTGTAGCTAGAACTATGCTAAGACCAACACCAAAATTAGACACTCTTCTAGGACTTAGAGTCCCACCAAGTGTGCCAAAAACTATTGACACTTGTATTTTAACCCCTTGAGGAGATTTTTGTCTCTCCTCATCTAAGTGTTTTAATGGATACATCTCTCTTGTTGTGGGTAACAATTTGTTGAGATGAATCTCTAGAAGGGCTAGTTTCCTTGATGCATTCTTTGAATTAGTTTCCTAACTATCAATTTTGTAATGAAAAGGGGATAATAAAAAAATAAAAAATAAAAGGTGATGAAAAAATATAAATTCTCTCCTAATTACTTAATTCCTACTACTTGATTCTAAACAAGATTTTCTTCACTCAAAACTCACAACTAAAGTTGAATTATCACATCAGTATTTCATAAGCTAGGTTTAATAGGTACATGAATATTTAGGAGGGTAATGGATGATTAATTTTAGGAACACAATAATAAACCACTTATATAACACCTATACCCTTAAAATAAAACACTAGCAAATTCCTAT
This sequence comes from Torreya grandis, assembly GCA_037957365.1. Lineage (NCBI taxonomy): Eukaryota > Viridiplantae > Streptophyta > Pinopsida > Cupressales > Taxaceae > Torreya > Torreya grandis. The sequence continues at coordinate 2,880,557 of JARHVA010000192.1, read as the reverse complement.
AATAATCACTCTTCTACACATTGGAGAACAATTAGGAGTAACATGCTAGAAAAGATCAACTTATACTAGACAAGACCAACAAGATTGAAATCAACACTCAATAGTACAAAATTTAAGTGAAAAAATCACTTTTTTATTTCTTCAATAGTCTTTTAAGTATAAATTTTTCTATAGTTTCCCCATTAACTAATGGAGGTTGCCAAAAAGAAGTAAAAGAATCCATATTTATAGCCTTTGAGAGAGAAACAAGGAAAAATAAGTCCAAAGGTCACTTGTACATGTTTAAATGTAAAAAGGGGTTAAAATTTTCATGATAAATAGGCATGAGGTTAGCCATTCAATTTTATGAGGTCCAATTGTCCATAGAACTCATGAAACTGATGAAAAGTGTCTCAAAATTCCTTATCCTAACTTTAAAAACTGCCTTCATCATCTAGACTTGTTTGAACGTTGTAACACTAAATATGGATAGGTTTTATAATGGGAATAAGATGGAAGGCATTGAATCATTAAATTACATGAATTTTTTTCATTTATACTCCTTTAAAAACTCCTATAACGAAGAAAACACTGTCTACTGTCTAGAAACTCTATGTTTTAGTTACCCCTCAAACTTGGCCTCAAAAATGCCTTTAATTTTCCATGAAAATTCATGGGAGGTAGTTAGTGACACGTGTAAATACACTCTATGGTCTTAGAATTCTCAAATTCACCTTAAAAAGACATCCATTTGAGTTTTCCACACTTTTCACTCTTGTTCTCATTATGCCAGTTTTGACTGGCTGAAAGGAGAGCTCTAGTTAGGAAAATTAGAAGATTTTTGATAGAATAAAATCACCATAGGGTGTTATAATAGGTATTTATCCTCCCTTAAAATTTTATTTCAACTCCTAAAACCTTCTAGAACCTACAAAACATAAAAAAAGGTGAGAAAAACACTATTTTACATGTCGTTCATATAGTTATGTACATATTATTTGCATGGGTGAGATTCCGAGTGAGTATTATCTATGATCCAATAGGTTTCCTTACTGAAATATTCCATTTTAATGGCTCCACATGCTTATTTTCTCCATCAAGTTCCTTTAAGGGTTTTACTAGGGTTTTAGACTATTTATGCTCTTAAAAATTGTTCATACAGATAACACATTCAAGTTTCCAAATAATTCCAAAAAAAAAAAATTATTACCCTATATAACTCCCCCTAACCTCTTTTTTTCCCATGTAGAGACTTAGCAAAGATATGAGATTTACAAGTTGACCTATCGATCTTGTTTTTCCACTTTCCTACATGTTTGAGCTATCTCTTAGCCAAAAACAATCTTCCTACAAATTTATTTTTATAAAAAAATATCATAAATATCTGAATTCACTCCATGAACATTCCCAAATCATTTGGATATCTCATTAAGGACAATAAATGAAGGTAGATCACCAATTGGATTTAAGTCTCCTCAAGGCCTATTGGGCTTGGCATACCCTCTACTATTTTGGATCACTTGGGATTATATAAAATTATTAGGATTATTTATCATGAATTTTCACACCTAATTAAGACTCAAAAATTCATCACATGACCTCTCAAACACTCCATTCATCTATTTTCCTCTCTTTTGCCAATTAGATCTAGTGGAAACTTGCCTAATTAAACTGTGTGCATGAATAATTAGGTCATCTTGAATGGTTATATCTTGTTTTATTGCTCTTATTCATAAATAAATATTCCATACACATCCCATAATGTTAATTTAATATCCCAAGGCATCATATTAATTCCTTTCCTCATTTTGGCACCCTTTACCTATTTTGTCAAAGTTTTAATTTTCATGAGTGGCTAAACTCTGAGACAAAATAGATAGATTCCTCATCCCCATGTAAAAATTAAATTATTTTAAGTTTTTTAATATTATAATGAGGTTATATACCAAATTTAAACATCATATTCCCTCATTTAGGTACCTAACCGGCTCAATATATCTAAAAAAGGAGCTAAAAACCCCTATTTTCTTGCATTTTTGTCCAAATCCACTTATGGATGACTTTTCCAATCCAATCCTATGCCTATATTCTATATAAACATTATTCCCACCTGAATTTAATGATCATTAATCTTTTAAACCATTTTAAACCGTCTTCTTATAGATATTCTTCACCTTTGCTCATGGATTAAGAGCTCTCCTAGATAGTTGTATGGAGTAATGCTCATTTTTTAGGTGAAGAAAGCATATGAACACTTTGGTAATGTGTGGGAGTTGTTAATACACTTATTTAACCATAATTAATCATGTATTTTAAATTTCAAACCTCTCCTTACCCCTAGATAGTCAATGTCTCATTTTGCCCCCTGCTTGCCTAAACCCTGTTATAGGTGTATCCAAGGATCTTAGGACCCTGTGTAGACTTATGTTTCCATTGAAAAGATTTTATGACACCAATAAAATTATATATAAGGTTTTCATTCACTGTTTCACTAATTTATATCTCCCATTCACTATATTAATGCACTTTATCGCCAAATTGGGCCCCTACCTGTACCCTAACTAAGACACCCTACCTATAGGTAGACTGAGACCTTATCCACTTGGTCATGGTGTTAATAGGTTATTTAAAACCTATTTTCTATCATATAATTCTATATTAACTTTTAACCTCACTTTTATGTTCTTGAGATCATGAACTAGGTCTCCTTATATTGAGACACTCCTCTTAAGACCCTGCTAGATTGAGACAAAATAGGGTCTATTATAGATCAAGATGGGGTTATGATAATTTGCTTAAGGTGTGGGGAACTTCTTTAGAATTATATTTAATTCAAATCATGTATTTTTCACCTTGTACTCACCTTTGATATCTTAGGACCAACTTGAAACTCATGTTAACCCTTAACTGAGGTACCCCTACTTGATTGATGTAAGTTACCATTTCATGCTTGTAAGAGTCCTTAACTGGTCACGGGCATGTACAATGTTCTACCTTGACCTTTTATTGATGCCTTTTATTTCATCATGTATCCTTATACTATTCTAATCATTCAATTCATGTCATTATGCTTGGTAATGTCCTTCAAGGTGATAAAAGGCCTTTTTACCACTATAGGCCTATAAACATCATTAAGGTTTTTCAATGTGTTTTTAGATGTGTTTGAGGCTCTAAAAAATCATCTTGTTCTTGTCCATTCCTCCTCAAATTTTTATGTTCTTTTTCTAATGGTAGGGTTATAATTTTAACCATTTTATATGTCTTGAATCCTCTTGAAAATATGTTTTAGAAGGTCCACCAAAACCTCCTAGTGTTATGTTTTTCTCTTTTAAGGATTCTATCCCTAAATTCAGTCCTTGGCCTTCCAATTGGTTCCATATTTATATTTTGCCTTATAATTACTTGTATGGATTTTAAATGGTTTCCTTATTATGTATATGGAAAAAGATAATATGACATCCTTTTGACCCTTCCATACAACATCTCCATCTCATGCTCAGCCACCTATAGAAGGTTGTTTTGAGAAGCAAAAGATTAGACTAAGTGTGGACAAATAGAACCATGAATATAAAAGAGACTCACATGCCTTTTATGAACTTCCAAATTCTCTTCAAGAAAAAACAAGGAGTTATGACACGTATCCATCTTTCCACACACTAGCATGATGTCATCAAGGGCCTGTAAGTGCATGTTTTAGGTATAACATGTGAGTAGAGTATAAAATTAAGATAAAAATGGTGGTGAACTAGCTCAAAAATCCCCAAATTCCATTTTAACTCCTCAAGTATGTGACCTCCATAGTTTTAAACTTGGAACCAACTTCAAAACACCTGTTACAACATGAAAGTCACCTATATGTACATGAAATTCAACAGACAAGGGCATTTCATGACTGAGATAACTTGGGACATGAGCACATGGTCAAATGTATACTTCCTTTAATATGAAAATGGAACCTAAATAAACCTCCAAAGTCTTGAAAATTCAAAACACCTCCATTACCACTTCATATATAATATGAACAAGATTATGCATGGAATTCAACTAAAACTAGACATGAAGTTGGAAAATGAATAAAAAAATCTTGCAAGCTACTCAAGGAATTTCATGGTGAGATAAATACATAAATGAGATGGTCATATGACCTAAGATCTTATATAACACTCTTTACCAATTGAAATAGACACCTATAGGAGAGAGACACTTAAAAAATCAAAGCACTTCAACTAAAACTACACATGATGACACCTCCTTGCATGATAGACCAATTTTTATCATCCAAACATCATTAATCATGAAACCAAGAATTTATATCATATTATAATTAATCCAATATCTTCTGGAGACAACACCACCAACTAGTTCTTATGGATTTGGTAGAAATGGAACAAAACCTATAGGGTCTACCAAATAGCTATCAAATATGCATAGTCAACTTGTTAGCAATGGTTAATATAACATAATTGACTAATATTCAAACTAAATATATTAAAATAAATTTCTCCTAGTGTAATATCATCTCCAAAAATTATTTTGTCTAAAACTACCTGTGATTCTCGTATTGAGCAAAAACCTGAGGGTCACTGCAGTCTACCAAGAAGAGCAAGAAATGTTTAGAATGGTTTTGGAATATAAAAGACTATATAATATCAAAAAAAGTATTTATGTGAGCCTTATAAGTATTAGGATACCTCCCATGATCTTTCCCATGTGTCACAATTCCCAAAAATCTATACAAGTACCATTTTATCTCTTTTTCAATTGAATTTTACAATTTTAGTTAGGGAATCTACAACCTTCTAATGTAAATGACATATCTAACACTCATCCTAACCTCTTGGATGTTTAAAATGAAAATATGACACTTAGGCACCTTGGCAATCATGCCAATTGCATTAATGACCCCTATAAGTACATAAAATGACCCCAAATGGAAAAGTTGACCAAAGTAATTAAAACCAAAGCTAAAATCACCTTAAATCACATCATATAACAAGTCTAATTCCTATGAACATATATTAATACCCGTTAAAATGTTTAAAATCAAAAAATCTACCTAGGAGTGCCCAATTTTGACTATAGGTCAAACTTGGCCAATAGTACCTTTAGCTATCATTTATGTATTTATGTTTTAATAATTTATTTAAAATTGGTCACCAAGAATCACCTATACCAAATGCACTATATCTATTTATATTTTATGGTATATTTTTTATTTTATTAGTTTATATGACCTTTTTCCAATAATGTTCTTTTTTAGTAATAATTTTGGCTTCCTCCATGCAAATATGATGTTTTGAGACATGGGCATGTTCAGTAAGGGTAAAAGGAACTGAAAGTTGTGAATGTCTCTAGTGTGCCCTTAAGTATTATTTAAAAATAAATCCTCATTTACTATATGTAAGGTAATCCTTATGAAAATACCCACACTAATCCTTATCTACAAGATAACTCTCACCATCATCCATGCTAAAAACATGTTTTCTTTAATTCTTTGGCAAATAGAGCTATCAGGATTTCAGAACCAAAACACATGACACAAGATAAGGAATACCTCATAAAGGTATTAGTGTTTAGTGGTTAAAATAAAATATATATTTTAAGATATTTACATAAATTAATAATGATGAGACAAATAAATGTTGACCATAATGTAGATATTTTAAGCATTGTTATCCCTTACGTAAAAGGAATTTCAAATAAATTTAGGGATAATTGTAAAAAGGGTGGGTATAAAAAATAATTTTAAACCTAATACATCCTATACACCTCTTTTAACTTATCCAAGGATCCTTTGGATCCTAGAGTTCAAAAATTTGTTTACATCATTCCTTGTTCATGTAGCTTTCCTTACGTAAGGGAAACAGGGAGGTTTCTTCAAAAAAGACTCAAAGAGCACATTAGAGACATTCACACTCTTGAATGGAAATTTTTTCCATTATTGAACATTCTCATATCTTTAAACATCATATATTCAAGGAGGAATCCAAATTTATTTCTAGAGAAGAAGATTATTGGAAAAGTAAGGTAAGGGAAACTATTGAAATAAAAAAGAGACTAGAAAATCTAAATAGAGATAGTGTAATTGGTATAGGTGATTCTTGGAAACTAATTTTAAATAAATTAATAAGACATGAATACATAAATGTTAGCTAATGGCACCATTTTATTTTATGTATTTATCTTTGAATGATGAGATGACTTTAATTCCATTTATGATCCCGTGAACATTTTTTTGTTATTTATGGTGGACAAGGTGCTAAAATATCTCAAAATAATTTAGTATTCTATTATTTTTCTTTTAATATGGATACCATAAGGTATCAAAACATCATATGTATGGTTTTTTAACATGATGGTTCTAGAAACAACTCCTTCAAATTTGTAGCATCATTGAAGCCTACATAATTTAATCAAACTATTATTTTGAGTGTACTTTCTATAATTAGCCTAACTTAGTACTTTAATTCATAATATTAATTTATCTAAGTTTTCAATCAATTTCCCTAATATAAAATATTTTTATTCATCCTTGATCATAGGCTATTTCACTCCCTTAACCCTTAACACCACATATGATAAAAGTGTTAAACAAGGGGAGCTTAAAGATTTCAAATAGTGATTCAAAAGCTGAGAATCTAAAACCTCACAAATACATTTTGAGAATATGGGTACCTAAAAATAATACCCAAAAAACTTTGTTTTGAGTTATAAAAATAAATAAAATTAGATTATTTTTGAAAAAAATATTAAGACCCCATTAATTGAAGACATACATAGGTGAGGAATTTGGAGAAGGTGACTATGGACAAGTCATCTTTTAAACCCTCCTTCCTTTTTACCAAATTTGAATTTTTCAACTATACTATTGAAAGTACAACCCTTTAGTTTCTTTCATAAGGATTCCTAGGGTTTCTTCTACCTATCCTAATCTGACCATTCCAATAGAATTGATCTAGTAGTTGAGATGTAATCATCCACCCTTAAGTAGATAGGTAAATATATTTTAGACCCTTTTTGAGGTCATATGAGGACTATAAGATATTTTTATTAATAAATTTACATAAAGGTAAGTCAAATTGAAAATATAATTATTTTTTCACTTAAGGTGTAAATTAGGCCATGATTTTACCCATATTTACTCAGGGTTCCATTTGAACCTCATTAAGATTTAGGATGAATTCTTTGAGTCGATTATTGCTTGAACCCACCTCATTTTAATCAAGTGTTTAGTTTAAGCCTTGGGGCCTATAAATTTTATGTATCTATTTGTAGTTTAATTGAGGTATTATAGGAAAATTAGACCAAGTGGGGCCAACATGGTTATGTAATGACCATGTGACCACTTACATATTGAAATCTTTGTTTTTTAGGCAATTTTATTATTTTAGTGCATTATGTGTCTTGTGACACAAGTGTTTCTAGACCATTAGTAGTTTTTATATGTAATCTTGAGAATACCCTCTTGTATTCCCTCCATCTCGATCATGGTATTGTCTTATTAGTACTATTATGCATCAATGGTAATAATTCCATCTCACATTTCCTTGCAGATACAGGCATTAGCATATCATTAATGATGGATCACCCTAGGGAACATAAATAATCATATATGTCTTGTATATGGTGTATATAGTGATGAATTTATATCTTCACAAATAATACATGTGCCATAAATTATTGTTGGTACCCATGGAGAGAAGGCTATGCTATAAAAGTTCACAGTGGCATAGGTGGCATCGACCAAATATGACATCATATAAAATTTCCCTCTATCCTAAATTTTTTTAACCTATTAAATAAGGTTTAAGGTGATACTAGATTTGAGAGTGTGTACCTACTCCCTCTTGATAATTATGTTGAGAAACAAGACCCAAATTTTGATGACATGCATGATATCACTTACCCCATATAGATGGTTGAGCAATAATATGTTGGTATGCACCCCTTCTCAGAATGTTTTGATAGTGTAGCAGTCAAGGTTACCTTTGTTCACCTAGTGGTTTATCTTTAGAATATTCCTTAACTACCTTGTAAATGTCATGGGTGCTCATCCATCCAATAATGGCCTCAACATCATATTATATATCAAAATTAGGGAGGTTTTAATATTGTTTGAAGGAAGTCCTAGAGATATCTACAATTTATATGTTAGAATTAGGTGAATGGATAATGTTTTTCATTCACTTAGAAGTCTAAAATATGTTTTTGAATAGGTCACCATGTGGGTAAACTTCTAGCTTAGTAGATGATTTGTACATGCCTAAGCCTCTGAGGTATATCAAGTCATTTATGAACTCTAATTCATCGTGTTTTGATTCATCATCACTACTAGAATAATGTATATCTTCATGGTTTTGAATATCTAATTATAATTATTGTATCTCATGATTCCATATATAAATCTGATGTATCTTAACTCTTACTATGGTTTTGGGTTCAAATCTAAGGTGGCCATTTTTTAATTACTTCTTTGTGTGTAGAAATTCACAATAGCATATTTTAGGATCTAGAAGGAAATCAAGGAAAAGGGCTTGAAAAGATTTGATTACATAGAATATAGATAATGGTGAATATAATATTGATGTGATCTTATAGTTCAATATTATATTTTCTACAATAATGGCTTAAGCAAGCTCATGTTGAGTGAAATAAATCAAGTTTACAGCATGAGTCCAAATTAGTCATTTCCTAATTTGTTATTAATTTAAAATTTCAAAAACATGCCCCATTTAGATTAGTTAGTGGTTATTAGACTCTTTTAGCTACTAGATAATGATCTCCCCTAATCAATCTAATAAACATGAGATGTACAGTAGGCAAACACCTTATTTAGACCTCATATCATTGTGAATGTTCCATGATAATTCATTTTCACTTAGGGAGTGGTGAGTTCAATAACTACTATGTTAACTAGGTGTGTGAAAAGCTCTTTGTTGTGATAGTTATAACTGCATGAATTAGTCACTTGTCTATTAATTATGCATGACACTCTATGACTAGATTAAGGGTCTAATTTGTACCCTTCTCTAACTCATTCAAGATGTTTGGGGGCCTACTGCCACCTAGGTTTACTATACTTCACATGGATTTTTATCACTTGATGGGGCCTCCTATAGATCTGATAGAACTTACACGATTAGGTGTTAAGAGATGCTTGGATCTAACACTAAGAACGCCTCTAGCTATTAGAAGATGTGTGGCTCTTTCTCATTCAATAAAGGTCTATCAAAGATCTGATAGATCTGTTACTTTTAGGACCTACAAAATGCTTTAAAATGATAAATCATTTAAAAGGGACTCTTAAGTAAATAGATGTTTACTTGTCATCCAAAAGGATCCCAAGAGATTACCAGGTTGGACTCTAGGATTGAAGCTTCAAGATTCAAAGTCTAGGAAAAGCTTTAGAAAGAAATTTTTGTAGAAAATAATTAGCACCCCAAAAAAAACAAAGTATTAAAACATTTAATTGATGAAATAATACTGATTATTTTGAATGCGCATAGTTATAAAATATATTTAAATGTAAAAAAATGGTATATTATCATAGCTACAAAAAATATCAAGGATCAGACTTGGATCGATAAAAGGTCAAGAAATTTTGAATTTTGAGTGATTCATAAGACCCATTTTCTTCTTCAAAAAGGGATGTGTTGGTCACAACATTGACATTTTTATCTTTTTTAAAATGGGCATGTGCCCATTATACATAAGCTAATAATATTATGAGCATTGATAAATTACTTGTCATATTATGCCCCATTCCTCATAAGTCTATTATACTAATAACATTATCACTTAAGAATCCAATGTTTCTATTTTGAGTAGAAAGATCACATGTATATTCTACACAAGCAAAGATTATTAAATTTATTAACTAATAATATTGTTATCTAAAGTGTAGAATTTATTGTGACCATTATACAAATTAGATAAAAATGTTATCAATTAATAAATCTAATAGTCCTTTCTTGTGTAGAATTTACATGTGACCATTCTACTCAAATGTGCTTATTATACACAAATTAAGACTACTCAATTCTCAATTAATGATGATAATGGGCATGTTCTACACAAAATAACAATATTATAAGTAGTGAACAAGAAGTTTTCATAATATTCACCATTATACATAGTTTTTTTATATTAATAATATTATTAACTAAGAATCCCATATTCATATCTTGTGTATAAAGGCCATATGCCCTATCTACACAATCCAAGATTATTGGATTCTTAATTGATAATGTTTTTATCTTGTGTAGAATGGAAATATGCCCATTATAAACATGAAAATAATATTATGCCTATTCTACACATATATAGTATATTAAGAATATATTATGAGTTCATTAAGACCATTTTAGTAATTTAATCATGCATATTCATGTGTATTCCCAATGCATTTTGTATTTAACCTATGGCTCACTTTTCCCATTTTGGCTAATCCTATAACATCATAGTTATCCACCAAAGTTTCCATCTCAACTAATTAATGTCTCCATCTAGCATGTCAAGAGTCATACTTGGTCTGTCACTTAAGGAAAAGTGATCAGTCAGTTGGTAGGTGTGAATTCGATGAAATGTTGTATTATGCAAATAAGTGCTACTAGTGTGAATAATGTCATGATAAGACACTACAAGTTCCAAAGCATTTAATTAAGGAAAGGTGATAAGCATTGGTAAACTATAGTAAAATTGAGAAGGATATGATAACTAGTGGATAAAACATCAAAAACCATTTCAATTACACCTCACACAACCCATAGTCTAAAACCCTCTATTTTTTCTAAGATAGCCACAAACCGCCTTTGTTGCAATACCAACACTTAGGTGAGATGGGATGATATGTGGTTAGAATATAAACCATAGAACTCAATCCATTAAAGATAAGAAGGAAAGTTTTAAACAATTTTAAGAATGTAAGATTTCTTGGTTATTTTGAAAATTTAACATAGTTTGATGATGTAATTGCCTAGGACTTTACAATCAAAATCATGCATGATGTAGCCACTATCATAAGACTATAAGTGGAGGTAACTAAATAGTTTATACAAGAGGTAATTTTAATTCCTCATATAAGGTAATCTCATCATAATAAGTCTAGTGCTACTTCAACCAGGACTCTATTTTGCATAGACATAGAGTAGTTGGAGTCCTCAAATAAATGTATACTTCATTATTCATTTCCCTAGATTTGGGCATAATTTTTCCTCTACATCATTAATTACTTAAATTTTTAGGGTAAATATTCAATTTTATATGTAGTACATTTAAATTCATTAATCATATCAGGCATGGGATAATGGTGAATGTACCAAAATTTCAATTAAACATGCAAGAAGGATGGAAAAGGAGTACCAAAAGGGGAAGCCAACATATTTATCCCATCACTATATAATTCAATTGATTATATATAGATATTTAATGGACCAAATACCTAACCTAAACTGGTAAAATTTATTGATAATGAAACATCTACCAAAATAATAAAAATAAGTGGTTGATGAAGAATAAGGAATGGTTGTTTAAGAATAGAAAGTGGCTATAGAGGAAGAAGAAGAGCTTATGATAGAAGATAATATAGATATATCTGAGAGAGTAAGAATGAGGAAGTTGATACTAACTCCTTCATTATAATATCAAGATAAATTAAAGAAGAGGGATGAATACACCCCCTCTACATCAATAGCTAGGAAGAAGTAATAAGATTCTAACTCCACTTCCTCCTATAAAATAATCACAAATGATTAGGTGTAAAATAACAAGACAACACACTCTAATACCTCTTGATTTTATTCAAATAGAGAAATTTAGAATAATCTAAGAAAGAGGAGGATCTTAGTATATATTAAAGTTAGACTTCCAATAGTTTTGATGAAGGAAAATCTATTTCATCTAACTCTAAGATTTCATCCTTTAAAGAGATGGAACATGAGAGTGATTCACCTAATGTGGAAAGAGAAGAGGTAGCATTAGAGAAAAAAACATAATGTGGTGGATGAATAAGTGGTAATGACAGAACAAGAAACCTTTGGTTAGTCTAGGTAGGAATAAAATTAAAAATTAGTGGATGCATTATAAGAAAGTGAAACCCTTAGGGCATGCATTAAGGAACCTAAGAAAAAGGAGAATTGGCTAGATACACAAACTACGGTAGCAGAAGTAAAGAGTTTATATTTTCAATACTTCAGTTCTCTAACTTTAATAAAAGAGTCTCTTAGGGCTATATGACACATGGAAAATAATTTTTCAACAACTTTCACTCAAACTGAAGAACTTAATCAGGAATAATTATTCATGAAAATGGATGTCAAGATATAGACCATGTAGACTCAATATCACAATGAATTTAATCAATTGAGAGATGAAAAAAAATATTTAAATAAGAAGGTCAAAGAGTTTGAGTCACAAATTTTAAAACTAAAATAAAAGGTAGAAGATATAAGTTAACATTGAAACTAATGAGTTGTAGACCTCCTACAAGATTGTATGTTATCTATATTGAGGAGTTATGGTTAAAATTTTAGTTCATGAGCCTATTATGACATTTAAAAACTGATAAGTGATCCTCACTCATTTTAAATATACAATATTATCACTCTTAAGGATCAAAATTAATTATGTGAATTCTATATACACAACTATGTTATTCCTCATGACCAAGAATGGAATCCAAACCTATATTTGGGTGATGTACTTTTAAGATATTTTTCTTATTATATTTCCAATGAGAAAACAAAGGTGAAGAATTAGATGAGTATTATGATAAATATAAATAAACCACATTAACTATCATAAGGAAGGATATTGGGCCAATTGTGATAAAAGTAGATTGGATTGCATTAATGAACAAATAGGAGGTAGCTAAAAGAATTAAGATAGAACAAATAGAGTTCTATAATTAGTTCTTGGCCTTGATCATAGAAATAGTTCAATAAACCTACAATGCTTGTTTAGTTATATGGAATGAGCTTATCCCTAAATTTAAAAGGAAGGACCCATTATCAAGGTATAATTTCATGGTAGCTCTTAAAAGATTCACCAAATATATTAACATGGTAAGAAGAAAGAGATCGAGGTGGCTTTTCATAACATATCAACCTCTTATTTTTTAATTTCTCATTCCTAATTGGATGGGAATATAGAAATTCAATCAAATAACTTAATATATTAAATATAAGAGGATAGAATAAAATTTTGGATTTTATAAAAAATAGGGGATATATACAACAAACCCATTTGACTTTTGAGTACTATGCTCCCATGTGTAGAGGTTTAGATTGCTTGAGGACTATCAACAAGTTTAGTTTGGGGTGTGATGATTTGTGAAATCATCTATAAAACTACTCCTCTAATCCTTTTTTCTAATTCCCTCTTGCCAATCCTAAGTATATAAAGTTACATTGTATATCCCTTTCCTATCAAATATTACTAATAAATATGATGTGCACAATTTTGTGTTTTGTGTTTAAAACCATTATTTAATTAATGAATCTTCCATCATGCAATTTTATTATTGTTTTGGTTTTACTAATCAATCTAATAATTTAATAAAAATGATAAATCATGAGTTTTAGGGATCATTACCCAACCTATAACAATTGGGTGGTCATTTGGAGAGAACTAAAAGAATGTTAAATTAATGCCTAGTAAGGTAATGATGGAAATATTTTATAAAAATAATCATGTTTTCATTAAGACAATTTTAATAATGTGATCATGTATATTCCAAATGCTAATATTTTAACCTTTGGCACATTTTTCCTTCTTTGGCTAATCTTGTCACATCATACTTATCTATCAAAATTTTGTCTTGGCTCAATATTCACATTAGGGAAAGAGACCATTAAAATTTAAATTGAATATTTAAATTTTGGAGTTGGGAAAGTTTATTTCTTGGATTATTTTGGGATTTGGTTTTCATGTCATTTGGTTAGTGATGGGGTGGGTCACATGTGTGTAAGAGGCTCAATCAGATAAATTATTATTTCACATTATGACATTGTTGATAAATTTAGGTTAGGTGTCAAGGTGAGTGAGGTTATTGATGAGTGAGGAAACTTTTAGGTGTGTTGAGATACAATGGATGAAATGTTGTAATGTGTCATGAATTTTGATGCTTGAATTTGTAACCTTGAGGAGATGTTAAACTCTCGTCAATCAAATGGTATAATGGAATCATCTCTCTTACTATGGGTGAAAATTTAGTTGAGATGAATCTCTAGCTTAGGGGCTAGCTCCCCTTGATGCACCTTTAAAGCTCTCTCTAATCTATCAATTATGTATGAAAATGGGTAAGGAAAATAACTAATAAAATAAAATGGTGATGTACCAATATGTATTATCCTATTATTTGACTAAAAATCCACTACTTAAAGGTAAACAAGGATGTTTCACACAAACTCACAAGAAAAAGACATTGCTGCATCAGTATTTTGTAAGTTAGACTCAGGAAGGTACTTGACACTTAGGAGGGTGATGAATGATTCGATGAAGAGAATAAAAATATACCACTTCTAAGAATCTTATAAACTAAGTAAATAATACTAAAAAAAAACTTGCAACAACATCCCTTTTTCACATTAGTAAGTGACCATAGATTGACATGCTAGAAAAGTAATTCTTTCACTAGTCATTATCAATAATATTTAAACCTATAATCAATAGTAAAATGTGTGAATGATGAAATCACTTGTATATTTCTTCAAGAGTTCTTTGAGAACAATTCTGGTTAGATTTTTTCCAATAACCAATGAAGGCTACAAAATGAGCCAATATAATGCATATATATAGCCTTGAGAGGTAGAGTAATCAAAGGAAGTCCAAGGGTCACTTGGGCATGTGTCATCTTGAAATAATTAGTTACATTTGCATGGGAGAGAAGTGGGTGAGCTATGTCATGTCATCAAATGCATTAGTTACAATGAGTTACAACTGAACCAAAAGCATTAGTTATATTTGTTACAATTGAACCAAAGCCTTAGTTACATTTTTCCATTTGTTATCTCTTATCTTCACCTTCCAGTTCCCATTGAGCCTTCTCTTTTAAACTCCAATGGCTAGTTTTTGTAGTCTAAAATTGATGTTTTACAAGTCATCACTCCTTTAGGCATTTTCTTTGGACTTTTTGTCTCAACCCTTTTGTTTCATTTGTATTGAACAAGTTTTATGAAAGAATTCATTCTTTCAAATTTTTTGTTTAGACCTTCGAAATGTTCCTTTGGGTTTCTTGAAATGTACCTTCGGCTTTGGAATGACCCTTTCAACTTTCTTCAAATGAACCTTTGGTAATTTAAAAAGACCCCTTTATAAAAAATTTAAGTGCCCTTCAACTTTTGAAAATGACCTTCCAAAAGGAAAAAATACCCTTCAAATTTTTTGAAATGGTCCACCTCCCCATGGAAACAATATTTCAAACATTTTGAAAATGTCCCTTCAAAAAATTTGAAATATACCCTTAGAAAAATTTGCCTCGAACAATTTTTATGAAATAATTCTTTTAGATTTTCTATTAAGTGCCCTCCAAAAAAATGAAAGTGCCCTTCAGCTTGTTGAAAATGTCCCTTCAAAAAAGTTGTTACCCTTCAAAAAGTCAAGTGTCTTTTCAGAAAAAATGCAAGTGACCCTTTAAAATATTTGTAAGTGTTCACTTTATAAATAAAATACCCTTCAGGAAAGTTACAAATGATCCTTCAAAAAAACTAAAGCGGACCTTTTCTCAAAAGGAAAGTGCCCTTTGAGAAAGTTAAAGTTCCCTTTAAGAGAATTTTCAAAGCACCTTTTAGAAAAGTTGTAACATACCCTTCAGAAAAGTTGTAACATACCCTTCGAAAAAGTTGCCTCAGACAATTTTTTCAAAATAATTCCACTAAATGAAAAGTTTGAAAGAAATACACTTAAGGAAAAGCGTCAGACAATTTTTTTGAAAGAATTCAGAGAAGCCTTAGAACAAAAACTTGAAAGAATTAGGCAACGGCTTAGTAAAGACCAAAAATGAACTTTCTAAATGGAATAGACTTGTATATTTATTGGGGCTTTGACAAATAACACTTCTTTCAAAGAAAAGCTAAGTACTAGACTTGGCCAAAGATATAGACTTAGAATTTTTTTTACAAATAAGCGTGCCCAATTTTGGCCTAAAGGGCCAAAATTTGGTCAACAAAATGGTGACTCATAGGGATAGTATGCTTGCTATACTGACTAGACCAGTAGCCTTATCCAACTCAAGGCCATTGGAGTTAATGGATTCTTGAAGATGACTAACAAGGATTATGCTAAAATAAAACACAAGAAAACACACCACACAACTACAACAAGACCAAGAAAAAACAAAACAAGACAAGGACCAGCTCACACATGTGCATAATAACTTAGGGAACATAAGAAAAATAGGAAACTATATATAAAGGAAAAGGAACTTTAGTAACAATGCTTTAGGTATATCCCATTGACTGGGATATGTAGCTCCTCTCCATCCAACTTTGACATTTGGAAAACATTATGTTATTTGCACTATGTGATCACATATGGGCCACTCCAAAAAGTATAAAACTTTGTGTTCCTTCTAGGTTTAGAAATATCTTCATCCCATTTTAGGATAATTTCTCCTTATTTAAAACTCTTTGGCATGGATTTATTATCAAAATACTTCTTTGTTTATTTTTTGTCAGTAGTCATGGTTTACATAGCTTGATCTCTTATCTCCTCAAGCTCCATCAACTCACATAACCTAACTCCATGCTCTCATTCTCCATCAATTATAGCTAATAGGTGAGGTCTAAATTTGGTAACTCAAGTGAGATAGAAAGCCTAACCTCCCTTCCATACACAAGTGTGTATGGTGAGTTCCTAATTACTCTCTTTAGGGTGATCTTATCAGCCCAAAGAGCTATCTTCAACTTGGTATGGCAAGTCATTTGATTCTCTTCCATTTTCCTCTTTATGATCTTGATTAAGTTCTTGTTTATGGACTCAACTAGTCCATTTCCCTAGGGATAGTAGTTGAATTAGGTGCTAAGATAGATGCCATGTTTCAAATCCCATTCACGTGTCCTTGTTCCTAAGAAGGCTAATGAATTATCTAAAATGATTGTTGAAGGAGCTCCAAACCTGGTTACTATAATTTCAAATAAGTCAAGGGATAATTTTTCATTTACTTCCTTAAGAGCTACAGCCTCCACCAATATTTTAAAATAATTAGTTGCTATCAACACCCACTTGTGACTAGCACTAGAAGGAGGATTGATTGGACCTATGAAATCCAAACCCCATTGCATGAAGGGTTGCTTAACCTAGATTAGATGAAGAGGAAAGGTAGCTAGCTTTTATTTTCCATAAAAAATATCACACTTTTGGAATTTCCTTACCCAAGCATGAGTGTCCTTGAAAAAGATAGGCCAAAAGTAACCAGCCATCATAATCTTAGTAGCTATGGTTCTTGGAGCAAAGTGACCACCAGTTGGTCTAACATGAAACTCAGGTAACACTTTGTCAATCTGATCCAAATCAATACACCTCAAAATCACACCTAAAAATTCATTTCTAAATATCACTCCATCAACAAGTACATATGGAATGGATTGTAACCTAAAGTACCTTCTCTTGGCCCTATCAAGACTTAGTGAATACTCACTAGTTTGAAGTAAATGGATCATGTCCTATGTCCAACTTCTCATAGATAAAGGTATAGCTAATTTAGGGTCATCATGAAGTGCCAAAACAACCTCCCTTTACTCCTTTAAGTCTAAATTAAGCTACTTACATAGTCCTTTTCCTTTCACTAGCTTGGTTGTTTTGATCTCCACATCATACTACATCACTTTGTTGATCCAACTTGCCCTTTTCTCATTCAAATATTTGCTCAACAAGAAGTCTTTCACACTAAGATGAGGCACAAAAATGTGAATCTTATTATTATACAACATATGCCTAAATTTATTTAAAAATTATTTATGATTGAAAGCACTTATTTCTTGACATATGTGTATCTTGTCTCATAGCATTCCAAATCTTGACTAAATAAGCCAATAAGCTATTCAAAATTTTCATCATTAGCTTGAGTAAGCATTGCAGAGATTACCTCTTTATTCCCAAAAGTGTGAAAATTGAAGTCCTTGGAGAATTTTTGACTTGCAAGGATAGGAGCTTGGGTAATGGCTTGCTTGATCTCCTCAAAACTTTTTTTCCTCCTTCCTGTCCAAGTGAATATCTCATCCTTAGCATGAAGTTCAATGGATTGACCAGGTTAGCATAATCAATAATAAACCTCCCAATGAAATTTATTTTACCAAAGAAGCTTTGTAGACCCTTCTTATGTTTAGGTAAGGACAATGCCAAGATGGCACTTACCCTTTCTAGATCAATGGACAAACCTTTATTAGAAATAATGTGGCCTAAGAGTCTGCCTTCATGAGTAGAAAACACACACTTCTTTGGGTTTAGAGAGATCCCAAACTCTCTACACCTCTCAAAAATATATCTTAGGTGATATTTTGGATATTACAAAAGTTTTTTATATTTTAAATATGCTCAATGGCAGTAATAGGACCATCTCCACTAAAATATGGTACACTTTTGAGGGTGGCTCCTAGAATTTGATCATACTGGACAAGATTCAAGGGAGATGCCTTGGTGAAAGGTACAAAAGGTTGTCTTATAACCATTTTGAAATGATTAATATGGATGTTGGGAATGGAATGTAACACAAACCTGGAAGCTTTAAACATAAAATATCTTTTGTAAGGATGAGTATTAACAAACTTGAACCTTTTGGTGGAATATGGAGGTAGCTCCACAAACTTGAAGGGTACACCTTTAGCACTAGACCTAGTAGTGACCTTTGGTATGGAAAATAGGATTGATCATCAACGAAAAACTTGAATTATTTAATGGAGTCACCAAGTACTAAATGTAAATGTTTATTTCTCTTCAACAATGCCAAGACCAACACCAATCTTGTATAATCTTGTAGGACTTATAAGTCCCATCGAGCATGCCAAAAACTGCTAACACTTGAATTCACACCCTTGAGGAGATGTTAAACTCTCCTCAATCAAGTAGAAAAATGGAATCATCTCTCTTGATGTGGGCGATAATTTAGTTGAGATGAATATCTAGATAAGGGGCTAGCTCCCCTTGATGCACCTTTAAATATCTCTCTAATCTATCAATTGTGTATGAAAAGGGGTGAAGAAAATAGATTTAAAAAAAACAATGATGCAAAAAATATGTATTATCATCCTATTTGATTTAAAATCCACTACTTAAAGGTAAATAAGGATGTTTCACATAAACTCACAACAAAAAGACATTGTTGTATCAATATTTCCTAAGTTAGTTTCAAGAAGGTACTTGACACTTATGAGGGTGATGAATAATTATATGAAGAGAATAAACATATACCACTTATAAGACTCTTATACACTTAGTATACTAAAAAAGACCTATAACAACATCCCTTTTGCACATTAGTAAGTGACCATAAATTGACATTGTAGAAAAGTAACTCTTTCACTAGTCGTTAGCAACAAGATTCAAACCTATACTCAATAGTATAATGTGTGAATGGAAAAATCACTTGTATATTTCTTCAAGATTTCTTTGAGTATAGCTTTGGTCAAAGATTTTCTAGTAACCAATGAAGTTTATGAAATGAGCCAAGAGAATGCATATATATAGCCTTGAGAGGTAGAAAAATCAAAAGAAGTCCAAGGGTCACTTGGACATGTGTCATCTTGAAAGAATCAATTAAATTTGCATGGGAGAGAAGTGGGTGAGCTATGTCATATCATTGAACAGATCAGTTATAATGAGTTACAACTAAACCAAAAGCATTAGTTACATTTGTTAAAACTAAACCAAAGGCTTAGTTGCATTTTTCCATTTGTTATCTCTTATCTTTACCTTCAGGTTCCCACTGAGCCTTCTCTTTTAAACTCCAATAGCTAGTTTTTGTAGTCTAAATTTGATGTTTTGTGGGCTGCCACTCATTTGGGCATTTTCTTTAGACTTTTTGTCTCAACCCTTTTATTTCCTTTATATCAAACAAGTTTTTTGAAATAATTTATTTCTTTAGATTTTTTGTTTGGACCTTTGAAATGTTCCTTTGAGTTTATTGAAATGGACCTTTGGCTTTGGAATGACCCTTTCAATTTTCTTCAAATGACCCTTCAGTAATTTGAAAAGACCCCTTCAAAAAAGTTGCAAGTGTCCTTCAGATTTTGAAAATGACCTTCCAAAAGGAAAAAATACCCTTTGGATTTTTTGAAATGGTCTACTGCCCATGGAAATAATCTTTCAAACTTTTTTGAAAATGTCCCTTTGGGAAAGTTGAAATATACCCTTCAAAAAAGTTGTCTCGGACAATTTTTTTGAAATAATTCTTTTGGAAATTTTGCTAAGTGCCCTCTAAAAAAATGAAAGTGCCCTTCAGCTTGTTGAAAATGTCCCTTAAAAAAAAATTTAAGGCATCCTTCAGAAATGCAAGTGTCCTTTCAAAAAAAATGTAAGTGACCCTTCATAAGATTTGTAAGTGTCTAGTTTCCAAAGAAAATACCCTTCAAGAAAGTTGTAAATGGTCCTTATAAAAATTGAAGTGGTCATTTTCCTAAAATGAAAGTACCCTCAAGAAAGTTGAAGTGCTCTTTCAAATAATTTGCATAGTACTTTTTAGAAAAGTTGTAACATACCCTTCAGAGAAGTTGTAACATACCCTTCTGAAAAGCTGCCTCAAACAATTTTTACGAAAGAATTCCACTAAATGAAAAGTCTAAAAGAAATAAACTTAAGGAAAAGCTTTAGACAAATTTTTTGAAAGAATTTGGCAAAGGCTCATAAAAAACCCAAAAGAATTAGGCAAAGGCTGATCAAAGACAAAAAATGAATTTTATAAAAGGAATAGACTTGTACATTTGTTGGGGATTTGACAAAGAACACTTCTAAAGAAAAGTTAAGTACTAGACCTAGCCAAAGATATAGACTTAGATGATTTTTTGCAAATAGGGGTGCCTAATTTTATCTTGAAAGGCCAAAATTTGGTCAATAATGAGCACACCTCTTCTTTGATTTATTACCTTCAAATTGAAAATGGATTTTAAAGGGTGAGTTACTAGTTCTTGAATCAAGAAGGTATGTATCATGTAGTCAGGAGTGGTGATGGAAGTAGTTAGGGAGCTCATAAGCATTATGTACTTAGATGCATCACTCTAGGTGAATTTTATCTTTGAAATTACATATATTTTTATGGGTAATCTTTTACTAGCCATAGAGGACAAAGCTCTAGTTCATGAGATTACAAAGATGTTGGTGAAACCATGATTTTGGGTAGGGTTGACAAGAGTTGTGGAGGATTAATAGAGAACTACCTTGCTATAATTATTTTTTTTGCATAATGATTACCTAGGGCTAGTTCCCCTATCAACCTTTCATGAGTTGGAGGAATGCTACAGGATAGTGTTGGGGTTTTTAGAATAAATTCAAGTAACACTATGTCAAACATCTCCAGAGGGGTGTTTTATTTTGGTACTAGATGTTCAATTTTGTAAAGCTCCTATCATATCATTGGTGATTATTTTTTAATTTTGGTAGTTGAGTAGAGTAACCTTAGTAGTGATGATTTTTTATTTTATTTTTTGTTGTATTGATTACTAATTTTCCTCCTCATGTGATATCTAAAGAGAGGATCTTGGTAGGAGGTAGGCCAGTAACATAGTGACATGTGGTGACTAGTGTCATGTAAGACCTTATAGAGTATTCCTTCTCCTCTGCTAGCTTAGGTATGTGTATATTGGATAATAACTCATGTAATATGAGGTGGTCATGGTGGTCATGATGGTATAATTGGTATGTTGGTCAAGGTGCTTGAGATAGCAAATGTGGCATTGGTAGATGTGGGCAGTAGATGTGGTAGACAAGATCAATCACCTTGACATGGAGTATTTTTTACTTTGGTCATAGGTTTTCCTAGTTGGGATAGGTCTAGTTGTTAGGTTGTGGATTTTTGGTAGGCTTGGTCTTGGGCCTTCTATTTTGGTTCTTTATTTGTTGGCCTAGATTGTTATTGGTAGCTTTAACTAGTTTATTGGTTTTTGTGTTTTGGTTTGGTTTTTATTGGGATCTTAAATATTTTTTATAATCATTGGCTTCAATTAACTAATTGGATAAGTACCCTATAACCCTCACTACTAATTAAAAAAATAGTTTTTACCTTAAAAATTACATGTTTATGTTTAATAGTCAGTTTATTGAGATAATAATGTGGTGGTTACAAATCTAATTCCAAGAATCAAAATCAAGTATTTTTAATAGGATTTGATTATTTATATAAATGGTAATGTTTATTTATATCAAATATTAATGATATATGGTGGTAAATTGAGTAAAATCAAAATGTGTCATCACACATATATAGACATAGTATGTGTTATCAACAATGTTTTATTGTGTTAGACATCTTTTGAAGAGATAAAAATATTGACACTTTGAGTTTAAATATTGTATTTTTTTAGATAGATATTTTTGGTTAATGGGGCCCTCTACTATAAAAAAATATAGTGTATCATAAAAATTTGGGAAAACATGAAAGCATTCATGATCCATGCCCATATAAATATTTCACCAATTAAAGGGAAGTAAAAGAGGGACTCAAAAAAACATGTGGGGGGGCGGGGGCGTGGGGGGGTAGGGGTGTGGCTGTGGGTTTAACCATGAACATACAATATGAGTGAACAAGATGAAAGATTGTATTTAGTTTTAATAGTGAACTGAATATAGAAATATAGATGGCTAGATTTATATTTTAATAATGTCCACAGGACCAAATACAATCTATGGGACACCAAACCAAAAATTATAACCCAAAGGAGTGAAAAAATCTTTAGAAAAAAAGAGAGGATTTGAGTTGTTAAACCCTAGGTCACAAGCTTATCATAACCCAAAAAGCATAAGCCTTTAGAAACAAATAGTCTATTGGACCCTAAACCAAAAAGTATAACCCAAAATAATGAAAAATCCTTCATAAAAAGAGAGAATTTTTGAGTTTTTAGACCCTAGCTCACAATCCTACTATTATTCTACATTTGAAGGTTCACTCTCATACTTTAGATTTTGATCAAAAATTCCCCATTACAAATAATGTGATGGTTACAAATTTAATTCCATGAATCAAAAATAGGATTTGATAAATTAGATTAATGGAAATGTTTATTTATATCAAACATTAATTATATATGGTTCTAAAGTGATTAAAATCATAATATGGCATCATGCATCTATAAACATACTACACAATATCAATAATGCTTCATGGTATCATACATCTTCATGGTATCTTTTGAATATATATATATATATATATATATAATGTTTGGGGTTGAGGGTACCCTCACCCATACAAACACCATATAATATCATAAAATGGTGAGAAAACATGAAAACATTCATGATCCACACCCATACCAAATATTTTCTAATTAACGGGAAGTAGAAGAGGGACTCAATAAAACACAGGGGATAATGTCCATGAGAAAAATAGTCTATCCATGTCATATGTGGATCACTTCATCCATATTCATATCACATCATTAGACACATTTATCTGATTACTTGCATATAATGGAAGGGAAATTATTGTTTATAACTTAATTACAATAACATTATATTAAAATAAAATTCAACAAAAAGTCCTGCATATCATGGTTTTGAAAACAAAAAGACTTGAAATATAGGTTGACAAATATATACTAATAATTCTATATTTCAATGCATCCATAGTTAAATTTGGATGCTAGTATAATTTTTAGAGATTTTAATATGAAATGTCATTTAGAATATTGATGGTCTTGAAAAATATTATTACAATGTGAGGCCAATTACATAGCATGTGAATATTTTAGATATCAATAGGAAGATTATTACTTGATTTAGATTCTATCGAATGGGGAATTACTTATACTCATTTATGTTGTTATAATCTTGGAAAAAAATTGAACATTCAAATAGACTAATGAGAATACTACTTCTACATAGAGCTTGATTCAAAACAATGATTATATTAATGGTCAAATGGAATGAGAAAACACCTATTCCTAATTCCATATGATATGCATTAATTTTGGGATAACTTAGGTAGATATAATTCATTTAATTTAAGAGTTACATGGTGCCATGCACAATATTTGTCATTGATCTTCCATGCTTCAAATCTTAACAACTCAATAATTTTGGGTAATAAGGTTTATACAAGTATATTTATTTATGGGAAATCTAAAAAAATAAATCATGAAAAATTGTGCATATGGTAAATCAAATCAGGGTTTGCCCATAATCATTTCCAAAAAATCTCTCTATATTGGGCTTCACTGCAACCCAGGCCCATAGGGGGCTCATTTAAATTTTCACTATGTAGATTTAATAAAATCCACCAAAAGGATACTACTAGATACCAATTATCCAATTGTAGGTCATCATATTTATTTCCCACTGACTTTTCCCTCTAATTTTTTTAATTAAAATGTTAAGGTGGTAATTTGATTGTCGATGGCATTGGTACTGACATGACATAAGGAGTGGCACTGGCAAATCTCATGAGCACAAACCATGGGATTTGGGTCTTTCTAACATGAATATAGTGTGATTTATCCAAGTTTTAAATATTTACACATGTTTAATCCCTAATTAGAGTATTAATGCCACAAAAATATTCAAATTTGAAGATGTAAATGGTTAAATAAAATAATAAATCACCATTACCCAATTTCAAATAATTGCATTAATTTTGTTTTATTTTTCAATTGTATCTTTGAATTTGCATTGTTATTTTTTATTTCATGTGACTATTTCATATGTTTATTTCTCAATCTCTAACTGGTGAAAGTTTAAAAACAAAATAAACTATATCATCTTACGTCATAACAAACATTTAAACTCATATAAACAATGTTTAATAATTATAGATGGAATAATAAATAATTATAGTATACTAATTCCAAAAATAGTTTTAGAATTTTATTGTTAGGTGTAATTAATTTCATTTACAAGTAAATATCATATTTTAACACTCTCCTCATTTTATTAATGAATTTATGGATATCAAGATTAATTTTATACCCAATTATCCATCACTCTTCCATGATTTCTTCATTAAAAATGGCATAGTACAATGTCATTCATCATACAAATGTAATTATTGTGACAAGGGTGTAAACTGAATGACCTATATAGTCATTCTTATAGTCATAATAAGTAATCCTCCCCTTTTTATGAAAATAAATGGATAAAAAAATTTAAAAAATTTATTTAGAGGTTTAAGGGTTTCACGATTTATAATGTTATAAAATTAGTTTAGAGAATACATGTTTCTTATATATACAAGAATATCAATTATTTGAATTTAAATTTTTCCAATTTATTTTAAATTATATTTTTTAAATATAAATAGATGATTTTTTTTAATAATAATTATGAAATGATGTAATGTATTGGATTATAGGATTGTGATCAATTTATTTTGTGTAAGAATAAATTTTTAAGATATCATAGTTATGTTATATTTGTGTTATATTTATTTATTTTCAATGTTACACTTTTGTGATATATTTTGTTTTGTTTTTATTTTTTATCATTTTTTTATTTAATAATTTAGAAAAAATCATATTATGATTTAAATTGGAAACAATGTGAGTCATATGGCATCATTGCATAGAGCCTCATTGTTGTAAACTTTTGTTTTCATCCTTTACCCATTTCAAACCTTGTGAATTTATTGAAGTGGGAGATTATAATGTGTAATCATCATGAAAAGTTACATCATTTTATACTTTTCTCATTATTACCCATTTCAAAACTTACATATGCATGGAAGTGTGAGATCAAGACATGTGGCATCATTATGCAAAGTGAAGTTGTCACACACTTTTATTCTTTAGATCTTTGAATTGGATTCTTAATTGATAAAAGTATTTTGGACCTATGTAGAATTAGCACATGCCTATTCTACAATAGTATACCATATTAATAATATTATCAAAATATAATCTAATATTATTATTATCTTATGTAAAATGGTTTGTTGTTGAAATATAGTCCTACCTAGTACCCTAATAATTAGGTGATGTATTCAGTATGGCCACCTTGATATTTTTTTAGAATCCATATATGATCTTAGTCAATTCGAAGGTAATTTATTGCTCAGTCAATTTATGTAGAACATAAATCCATGATAAATAGAGAGGTGTTATTATTTTTAGTGGTGATTTGTCATGGGCATGGCTGAGTCTAAGGATGACAAGCCTTTTCATTAATGCATGAATCTATCCTAACTACATATTTTGAACACTAATCCAATGTAGATGAAAACCAATCTACTTAATTAGTTTTCCCATATTTTCAAATTGTTAGAGTTATATTGAAATCATGGCCTCACTTCTTTATTTAAATTATCAATCATTTACCTATATTAGGCTTAAGAGACTTACTTTTGTCCTTGTAGAGCTTTAATGATGATGCCTAGTCTTTACTATTATCCTAGTTTAACTTGGGTCAATATTTGAGCTGAGTTTCTATGTTTCCTTTAGCTTGAGTCAAACTCAACCTAAACTCCATTATCTATTTCATTCAAGTTTAGTTGGTCTTGGCTTCTTTAACATGCCCTAGCTTAGTCTTCACTCATTGGTTATCAAATATCTGAATCAGATCATTAACTCACTAACCTCATCTCACTCTGTCTATCTATTTGTGCACAAATGTTTACAAGCCATCGATATTTTACCTAACCCATACACTTTTGACAATTGTCCTCAACTTATTCACCCTTGATATTCACTGATCATTTTGAATTTATCTCTCTTAGTCCAATCTTGATGAGTGATTAAATGTGAGCCCTTGATTTAGCTTTGCATTTTCAACTTTATCTCCACTATTACCACTTGTTAATCCCATATTGATTCTTAAGATCTTGTTAGTCTATAAATTCATGCACTTATACCATGTGTCAAATTATTTCACTCTCTGACTGCTTGACCCATCTCACTCCATTAGATTGAGATGTATAATTGAGTGAGGATTGTTGATCTCACCAAGACCCATAATTTGAAACCTAATGGTTAGTTTATAATCTTAAATTTGATGGTCTACAAGACATCAAATGACATTCACATGACCATCATTGACATTCACATGACCATCAAATTTAAGCTCAAAAGGACTTAATTTATTTGAGCTTAAACTCGATGTTAGCATGAACATCTCATTTCATGGGTTCAACTTTAGAAGCTTCCAAATCAAACTATAAAACCTCACATGGCTCCAAATTTTCTTGAGGATGATCCTGGAATATAGAACTACAATTGTGCATGATTTTCTAGTTGTGAAAGGATTTCTAATAAAAGATAAAAATTATGTAAGTGGATTGGTCCATTTATTCCTACATGTCATCTTGGTGATGGTTTGGTCCCTTAATGCTTGTTCTTGACCCCTTTACTTGAATCTTCAAGGCTCTAATGAGTCCTAGGGCTTGATCAAACCTATCTAAGACCTTGAATTACCTTGACCATAATGAGGACCTACTCCTTAAAATTTTGACAATCTACACTTTAAGTAAACTTAAAGTGTTTCAAAATATTTATAGTCTGAGGGTGATCTTAAGACCACTTATTTCATCTAGGACTTAGTTCATCTATTCATTCATTTAACCATTTCATTCGACAAAAACTCTGATCAGCTAATCTAGTCCATGCTTGACCTTCAAAAAATTCACTATAGCTGGGAAAGCTTAGTATGTTGGCCAAAATGGCCAATATTTATGGTAAATTTGTTGGCTTGACCAGCCCACTGGTCATGAAACCTAGAAATTGATCAATCTCATTCTTGATGGTTAGATAAATAAAGAATTATTTAAAAAAATACCCTATCTATCTCTTAGAAAAGAATTGAAGTAATGAGATGCATGAAAACAAGAAAGCAACAAACTAACAAATAACTACTTGAAATAATAGGAAAATAGAAAATATAACAATGTACAAAGGCAATTGGAGGAGAAAAGAGACCTGTCTACATATATACAAAGATTATGATACAAAATTAGTAGAAAAATTTGAGATACCTCCCATTGATGAGGATGAGAAGTCTCTCTCCACTCAACCTATTAGTTTCAAAGGCATTGTTCTCCTTACAACAAATGATGATATAAGGTGCACTCTAAAGACTGTCAAACCTGGAGTCCTTTCCTTGTTTTGCATGGTCCTCATCCCATTTGAGGACCATATCGCCTTGTTGAAATGTCCTTGGGGAAGCTCTCTTATAAAAAAAAAATCACTTTTCTGATTAGACCACATAATATGCATAGCAATTTCCCTTGTCTCTTCTAGCTACCTTAGCTCATTCAACCTTACCTATATAGCATTGTCCTCTAAAAGTTCAAGTTAATGTGAAAGCTCTAATATAGGAATCTCAAGGGATATATGAAGTATAGCCTCTTTCCCATAGAATATAAGGTAAGGGGAGTGTCTAGTATCTATTTTAGGCATAACCTTGTTTACCCATAAGGTAGCCCTTATTCTAGTTTGCCACTCCCTTTAACTATCCTCCATGGTTCTCTTAATAATCCTCAGCAAGTTTTTATTTTTAGACTCTGCTATTCGATTTCCTTATGGGTAATAGTTTGAGGATGTTTTAAGATAAATCCCATGTGAAATAGCCCAGCCACATTCCTTGCTACTACTAAAAGCTAATGCATTATCAAAAATGATCATGGAAGGCACACTAAACCTAGTCACAAGACTATTCTAGAAGTCCAAAACAAAGACTTCATTGGCTTTATTGAAGGAAACTACGTAAACCCACATTTTAAATTAGTATATAGTTGTAATGATTCATTTTTGTCCTTTACTTTAAGGGGAGTGCATCATCCCTATGAATTCTAACTTTCATTTCATGAATGGTTATTTTACTTGAATTAGATGCAAGGGAAGGGTAGCTAGTCTCTACTTGCCAACAAATATTACACATTTTGGGAATTTACTTACCTTAAATTGATCATATATAAACATTTTGGGCTAAAATTATCCTTCTCTAAATATTTTGGAGGTTGTGGTCTTGGAAAAAAAATTGCCCACTAGCTGGAGCATCATCAAATTGCTTGGGTAGCTTTATTGGCCTTCTTGAGGGAAACTACTTCAACCTACCTTGTAAAGTGTTATATAGTTATAATGATTCATTTATGTCATTTAATTTAATGTTATTTCATCATCCCTATGAATTCTAACCCCCATTTCATGAAAGGTTGTTCTACTTAAATTAGATGCAGGGGAAGGGTAGCTAGACTCTGCTTACCAACAAACATTACACATTTTGGGAATTTCCTTACCTAAAAGTGATCATATATAAAAATTTTGGGCCAAAATTAACCATCTATAAATATTTTGGAGGCTATGGTCTCGGGAAAAAAAATTCCCACTAGCTGGAGCATCATATAATTGCTTGGGTAGCTTGTCAATCTAGCATGGCTCTGCACACCTTAAAAACATGCTTCTTATGTCCTTATTGAAAATTACCCCATATATTAAGATATAATGTATTATTTTAAACCTAAATTTCCTTATTTTTTTATCTATCCCCATAGGAAATTGGCCCATTTTAAGAAACCTACTTATATCTTATGTCTAATTGGAGAGTGTGTCATGTGCAACTACTTGTTGGCTATCATGGAATGTCAACACTTGGTCCTTGTAATATTTTAATCATACTACAATGTGATCACATAAACATATACCCATTATAATATTTATAACTCTAACCTCAAGGTCATACTCCATGAATTTTATTAACCATCCAACTCTTTTCTCATTGAGATCTCTGTTGAGTATGAACTCTTTGATACTTGGATGCACTACCATGAGTATGATCTTGATATTAGAGATCATGTGCCTAAACTTATTCAACCCTTTCATTAATATAATTACATGATTTTATATAAATTTATACCTTCCATCATATTCTTCTAAGGCCTGACTAAAGAAAGTAATAGGTTATTCTAGACCTTGTTCATTTTGCTACATCAACATGGTAGAGATTACATCCATTTTAGAGAAAGCATACAAGTAAAATTATTTATTAAAATTAGGATTAAAAAATGTAGGGGAATGATATATGGCCTCTTTTATGGCCTCAAATATCCTCTTACCTTATTTAGTCCATGTAAACTCTTTTCACTTTCTTAGCATGTGAGTAAGAGGCTTGACCATCTCTATAAACCCTAGGATAAATCTTATTATAAAATTAATCTTTCCTAAGAAATTTTGTAGAACCTTCTTGTGATTAGGTAGAGGTATGGATAATATACACTCTAATATTTTAGGGTCTATGAAAATACCATCTTTGGACACTACATGACCTAATAATATGCCCTCATGCACACCAAATATACATTTTTTAGAATTTAAAAAAACACCAAACTCTCGACACCTTTTAAACACCAACCTCAAATGAACAATGTAGTCAGTTGGGTCCTTTCATAAAATATTAATGTCATCTAGGTACATGAGCACCATATCATTAATCAATATTTCAAATGCAACATCCATTACCCTCTACAAATTTTCCCCAACATTAGATAGTCCAAAGGGCATCTTCATATATGCATAAGTACCCTACTTAGTTATGAATATAGTATTATTCCTATCTTATTCCTTGACCATATTATGATTATATCCAAAGTATACATCAAGCAAAGAGAACCTCTAAGAACTTGATACCTTTTATATTAATTTGATCCATGGAGGGCAATAGGTAATGGTCTTTTAGAGACACCTTATTAAAGTCCCTAAAATCAACACACAAACATATTTTCCCATTCTTCTTCCTTAATGACACAATGTTTTCCACCCATGAATAATGATTAATGGAAAATATAATCTTTGATTCAATCAACTTAAATAACTCCCTCCTCATCAACTCCTCAACCTTTGGATTAATAGGCCTTTGCCTCTACTTGATTGGTCTTGCATTGCTCTCTAATTAAATGGTATCTTGTGTGAGTTTGGAGTCAAAACCTTTCAAATCCTTATATTCCCATGAAAATACATTAGATAAATTTTGGTATAAGGCAACAAATGTAACTCTTTATTTTTTTATGTTAACCTTTCCCAACTTCAACAATTTGCCCTTAAAAATATCTATTCTTTGATAATGTTCCTCTTTGGTTGAGATACATGTCTTACATTTTATTACTTGGTCATCCTCATTAAAGATGCTTTCTAAGGTCAAAAATACTTTAGGTAGCTTGTTGTGTCTCATTTTTATTATCTAGTCATCATACTAATGTTAGAACCTATTTTGATTTTGATGGTAGAATTCTACTTCCTACATCATAAAACATATAATTTTTTCATCATTTTCAAACACTTTCCAACTTACTTAATTTTTAGGTACAGTTGGCCTACATATGACTTTGACTTTTCTTGAACTCTAGTTATCCTTGACTCCCTCTACCACTTCATAGTGAGCTCTAATGGTTACAAGCCTATCTACATGTTGATTTGTCTCTCTTGGTATGGATTGTATATTAAATTCCAAGAAGTATTCCATGAGATCCCATACACAGTGTTTGTAGGCTTTAAAATGATGGTTTTTGATAGTAGCTATACCTCTCACTTATTGTACCACAAGCTCACTATCACCTTTGACTTGAAGAAGTTTGACACCTCTTGTTATTGCCTCTTGTAAACCATGTAAAAGGGCTTCATGTTCAGTTGTGTTTGAAGTGTAACTAAATTAGAACCTTGTAACTAAATAGTATTTATGATCTAAGGGTAAAACCAACATGACTTTAGGTCCACTACCATTTTTTGACCTTGAGCCATCAAATAATAAGGTCCATCTATTGTATTCTTCTTTAATAGTGCTAGTTAAGGAAGGTTTTGAAGACCCTTCTTCATGCATACAATATAGTCCTAATTTTGTTTCTTCAAGATTGTTAAAGGGGTCAAATCCATGGTTTTCAGCTACATATTTATCCAAATATAGGTCTGAAATGACCTCAATATGATAATAAGGCTCTTGTTCACTAACTTTTCATCTTCCTCAAATATGGTGTAGTTGACATTTGTAAGGTTAGGCATATGAGGCTCCATATGGAACTTGGAAAGGGGTTCGGACCTAATAGTGACCTTAGTCCCATATCTAGTCCTAAAAACCACATATGACTAGTTAGAGGACAAATATCCCCCAATCTTTGTAGTAAAGTCCCTAGATAGGCATAGGGTAAAATATGGGGGTAGGTCCACAACCATTACATCTTGAGTGATGACACAATTAGGGTAGGTTGCCAATGTGATCTTAATATATTTCACTATGACTACCATTTTAGAGGGAGAACCATCTAACTGGAGAATGACTTTCTCATTGGATATATATTTAAGCACAAGCTTATCTATTATAGCTTTAGAAATAACCAAAGTTGAAGACCTAAATCTATCATACAATTATGCACTAAACAATCTTCTATGATGGTTGAAAAATAGAAAGGAAGGGGCTTGATAACTTTGGGACGGTGAACAACATTATGAACCTGATTTTGATTAGGGACTTGGTTATAAACTTAATTAGGACCAGGTTAGTTAGTGTTTGGAAAAATCATTTTGACCTTTTTAGATACATTATTTATATGAGAAGGCTTGGCAAGTTCTTGCTAAAGAATTTCTTTCAATCCCAAAATAGATAGAGTATCTTACATAGACATTGTGACATTAA
This sequence comes from Torreya grandis, assembly GCA_037957365.1. Classification (NCBI taxonomy): domain Eukaryota; kingdom Viridiplantae; phylum Streptophyta; class Pinopsida; order Cupressales; family Taxaceae; genus Torreya; species Torreya grandis. Next base: position 2,847,833 of record JARHVA010000192.1, on the reverse strand, counting down.
AAATTTTCATATGATCTAGAATATCAAAAGGAAAATTGGTACCTTTGGGATTTACTTTGGAAGTAGAAGCATCATTTGGCACTTATCTGATTTGGGGAACAAAAGGAGACCTCTAGTGCTACCAAGGTTGTTAAGGTACTTTTTGATTTGTTGAAACTTTAGCAGATACATCTAAAGTGGTTGGTTGCTAATTGATTTATAGATGAATTGAAGAAGCTTTAGGCTACTTCAAATTATCCTCCAACATTCTCCTCTTATACCTAGTATGAGTTGCAACGGATTCATCTAGCCTTTGATTAGTCTACCCCATGTTTACCACCACATGATCAAACATATACTCCCCTTCCTAAAATTTCATGCACATGGTGTCAAATGATTGTATACCAATGCTTCCTTTTTATTAAATTTGATCTTTTGATGATGTCATGGTAGGTATATTACCTTGGTTCATTGGAGGGGCTTGTGATGGAGGAGGCATGGTGTCATGGCCTAAGAATGAAGGAATCTACTACCAACTAAGGTCCTAATACATCTCTCTATTTTTAACCATTACCATCTCATTAAACTATTCCCTTTAATACCATTGACCTTCTTATACAAGATTATTTTTTGTAGGGACCAAGTCTCTAGAGCTACTTGTAGATATAGGGTTGTATCTCTTATAAGGTCTACCTTGAGTAAGTTGGCTTTGGTTTTGTTGGCTTGATAGTTAAGGGGGTCTATTATAGGATTGAGTAGGTTATTTCATCTATAAGGGACCCTATTATGAATATGGCCTATATGAGGTCTATTTTTGTCTCTCTAGAGCTACTAACTTGTTTTGTGCCTTCAGCAAGCTCTCAATCTTTGTAAATTTATCCACTTGGTCATCATCAAGTTGGGTTTGGTTGCTTGGAGTGGGAAGTGGAACAATGGTAGGTGGGGTTGGCTAAAGTTTAGGAAAGAGTGCTATGAGGGGTCTTCGCAGGAGTTTCCTTACTTGTATCAAATATTTTTTTATTATTATAGCTATCTCATAAGCCCCAGGTAGAGTTGTTCCACCCATAGATTATATCATGACTAAAATGTTTGAATTCAATGCTCTCAAATAGTAAAGGAAAACATAATTAGGTATGGGCTTAATGATGATAGGGGTCATATCCTAAGTTTTTTGTAATCTATATTTGAAATCAACCATAGATTCGTGAGGTGCTTTTTTGATTGAGGTAAGTTGTTCCATAAGTGATACATGGTCACTTCTATCCTCAAAATGTTTACATAAGCACTCACCAAACTCATCCCAATTATTGATTGAGGTAGGAGTTAAACCTATATACAATTTTAAGGATTTTCTTTTTAATGATGTGGCTAGCAATCTCATGGATACATTCTCTTGTGTAATGTGGTGTACTACATAAAGGTTTGCAATGTAAAAATGTGTTTTATAGGAGTGATGGATTTTTATCCTATAAATTAGGGTAGGGTATTCAAAGATTCAATAGGGATGTCATCATATTATTGAAGGTTAAGAGGGATTCCCCCTTTAAAGGGTACAAAGGCTTGATTTCTCAACAACATTATGAGTGGAATGGGAAATAGTCTTCACCTAGAATAGAACCTTCTAAATAAAGGTGTAGTCTGTGCTCTATGAGGTGAGTGCCTTACACTTCACCTTCTGATAAGGGACAAGGATGCTCTTACTCTCCTTCTTGAGGTCACTAGGAGCTCATTCAAATGGAATTCGATACCCTTTGAAGATGATCTTGTACTTCTTGACATGTAGGTCAGGGGTTGATTTTATGAGATAGAGGCATTTGGATTCACAAGGTGTTCCTAATAAGTGTTTTCTACACTTTTAATCAAAATATAACACCAACTCTTTAGTCCATTTCCTTAATTGTACCATTAATCATGCTAAAAACTATTAAGGATCTAGATTATATCCTAGTTGAAAGTAGAAGTGTTCAAGTCTTACTCTCAAATCTAGTCCAACATGGGAATGACCCTAGGCTATGGGTTACCTAAACTTGGGTCAAACCTCTAGGATTTTTAATGAGGATAGCTCCTCATATATAACAATATAGTCCTTATTACTAAACCTACACTATTGGGATGAAAAGGGGGGAGAAATAAAATGAATATAATATATAATAAATGTGGTGATGCACCAAATGTTATAAGATCCACTTTCATCTTGGACAATTCTATGACTACTAATGAATCCAATCAAGACAAGGGTTGGTCAAAATCTAAGACAAGGTTACAATCATGAGTGTTTTATATGAAGGATAAAAAGAGACTTGTAACTTGAAAGATAGGAAGAAATAGGTCTATATGAGACACTATGGACTTATGAAACTTCAAGAGGGAAATAAATAGCTAACACTTCACACAACCTTCAAGAAACCAATAAAATTTAATCAAGGCACATGAAGAATGCATAGATGATGAGTAGAAACATACACTCTACACATTAAACTTAAATAAAGTATACTTAGCATTCAAAAAGAATTTAAAAATGTCTTATATTACTTAAAAGAGTGTTACAAATTGATTTTGATAGAGCTTCGCTATCTCTATCCCTCAGGGTCCTTTAATCAAGGGTTCAAGGTAAGTATTTTTTAGGAAGAAAAGATGAGGGCTAGAGAAGAAAAATATACTCAAGAAGCCATTTATGAGTTTGATCTTATTTAGAATAACATAGCCACCATTTTCCTTAAGCTTTCTCCTACATTAAAGTCACTTATTCTCTTTTTTGGTGTGGTTAGGGTAATTTATGTGGAGTTATCCCTATTAGTACCCGGGCCTTTCAAATATTTTATGTGTTATTATCCTTTATTTCCAAGGTGAGGTA